>JAAGKR010011729.1:0-2500 GCA_011419295.1 Clarias macrocephalus
TGTGTGTATATGTGTGTGTGTATGTGTGTGTATATGTGTGTGTGTGTGTGTATATGTGTGTATGTGTGTGTGTGTGTGTGTGTGTGTGTGTGTATGTGTGTGTGTATGTGTGTGTGTGTGTATGTGTGTGTGTGTGTGTGTATGTGTGTGTGTATGTGTGTGTGTATGTGTGTGTGTATGTGTGTGTGTGTGTGTGTGTATGTGTTCTCCTTCTTTGATTGTCCCGTACGACACCTGGAGATGAATGTATGTAGGACTATGACATCACTGCTGTAATATTTAAAGCTCTTTAACTTCTTAAGGTGTTGAAGGTTTCTTAAAGAATGGATTTTTCCGGCTCGGCCGGTGTCTGCTGCTAGCGCTAAGCTCGTCACGCTCACCAATATCAGTACTGATGCATGGAGTTAGCTTGTTCAGTTTCCTCTAATCCTGATTTCTGTCTCTCTCTGTCCTGCAGATGGATATCCCCTTCCTTCAAAGGTATCCTCTCCCCCTCTCCCCCTTTCCGTTTACCCGCCCCGTGTTCTAACCCCACATGTTTTCAGTAACTGTGTCTCTGTGCCGTTCTTCGCAGCTTTATCGAGAGACCCGAGCAGCGGCTCACACTGGAGGATTTCCAGCACTTTCTAATCGAGTATCAGAAGGTGAGGCGATGTTTTCTCTGGTTTGCGAACTCCACACAGATCACCCGCTGATTGGAACGATGGTTTTCTCGAGACCGGTTATCTTTTGGTCGAATCTCAGAAAGTCTAAGATTTTGTTGAAGACGAACTGAAACACTGTGGCTTGGAGATGCAGATCAGTCTGAAGTGTTTGTCTGGAAACTGTGAGAACATTTCGAGCCTTTAATGCCACAGCAGTTTGTGTCATGATTTAAGATCAATGTCACGTCATTCTTTAATTTAAACGTTTACACGAGGAGCGTTCGAGTCAAACCGAGACTTTTGATTGGTTGTGCAAAATAACAGAACACAGCCATGAGAGTAAACACTCCCTTTATTTCTCGATATAATCCCCGGATACACTAATGCACTCATCCCAGTGTCTCACCAGGGCTTGGACACCATCAAGGTAGGAAGTTTTCTCATTACACTGGAGTCATGATTGTTCCGCCTCTCAGGAACCCCTTTAAGAGCCCAGACATGTGGAAATGGCTTGGAGCGATGTCAGGGTGATGTGGCGATAACTCTCAGCCGAGTTCCTGTAATGTGCAAGTGGTGTTGATGCAGTCGTGAACATCTTGAACAGTCAATGAGCTCCGAGCCACCTTGGCCGGGATCGTCATTTACAGATGTGCGGCCTGCTTTTAAACGTCTGCAGCGTCCAAATGTTTTACTGCGGTGAAGAGTCTAATCACCGCACTGTGCTTGAGGTCTTCTCTAAATGTCAGTCCTGGTTTGTCTCGAACGCCCCATGTAGTTGCATTTAATGTTGTGAAACGTCCACAAACCAAGTTCCTCTTCTCACTTACGTCATGGCAGCTATAAACAGCCGTTCCCACACCAGACTCCCTTACGTCTCTCTCTCTCTCTCTCTCTCTCTCTCATAAATCGGAGAAAAAAAGTTACTGATAAATCGCAAGTGTCAAATTTTCTGTCTGGAAAATTGTTACTAACATGTTACAGAAGCATTTTTTTTTATTTACAGAAAGCATCCCCATATCTGTCGTCTGTACAAATCTGTTTATGATTACGTCTGAGCGTCTGCTGTACACGTCCCTGTGAACGAGTCATTAATATAGAAACTCTAAAGAGGTTGGAACGAGTGCGTTAACGTAAACCTGCAGGAAGCTAATCAACAGTTCTTATATTTATTTTATTAATTACATTGTTTACATTGACCCACACCACCACTGCTGGAAAGTTGCTAACCGTCATGGCCTTCCTGCAGCTATTGCTGTAACCATGGCAGCCAGTCCTAGCTGGCGTTGTGCCGCTCACGTACTGTACATGTAAGCATCGTCCCGGACACATGCGCACTGTTGCGTCTCAACATTAGAATGCTGTCGATTCACTTTGTCCTCCATGTTCGTTTTTTTTTTTTACTTGCTTTTTCTTTTTTTTTTTTTTTTTTTTTTGGATTGGTCAGAAGATGAACGAGATCAATGCTGGTGGCAGTTGTGTTTTTAAAAAAATTTTTTTTAGTTCTAAACAAACTTTTTAAACCCGGTCACATTCTGCTGCCTTTGGTTGTAACCTCACATTGATGCACATTTCTTATAATGCTGTACAAGTGATTTATCTGGTTAATGATGGTGTGTGTGTGTGTGTTTTCAGGAGCTCTGGGCTACAGACAATAACAAGGTTCAGGAGTTTATGTTTCATTACCTGAAGGATCCACTAAGGGAAATCGAGCAGCCTTACTTCTATCAGGATGAGGTAACGCACGCACGCAGAGACAGACAGACAGACGCTCGCGTGCGCGCACACAGACTGGCGCTCGCGGACAGACGCTCGCGCAAGAAAAAAGCTATGGAATCTTGCTTCCATTACTCATGGGT
>JAAGKR010011729.1:7500-14673 GCA_011419295.1 Clarias macrocephalus
TGCAACCTATAACAATGTAATAGATCAGGTTGATAGTGTGATGGTAATTAATAAACTAATTAGTAATCTGATATGCCTATAGATTTTAAATAAATAAATAAAAGATTTTATTTATTGTTTGTATTATTTTTATTTTATTTTCCAAAACATCATAATCATGTGACATGCGTCAATAATTCAAGTTATTTGTAAAAATCATTAAACGTTGAAAAAATTTTTTTAATCACTTTTGTTAATTAGAATACCAATTTGATGATAATGTGGGAGAAATAATTCAAAAAAAGTTAATTCATAAACAAAAGGCAGTTCAAGGTTGTTATTAATGAATTTTATTTAGTTAGTTAGTTTTAAATAGCTGTTTAAGGAGCTTTAATTTGGTCAGAAACAAAAGCTTAATTCATCTTTCTGCTCTCCTGAAGACTGTAGGTTGTGTCGCGTAAAGTCATTAATGACAAAAATCCTCATAATAATAATAATCTCCTGGATTATTGTCAAGTAAAGTCGTTTAAACAATATTACAATACTTAACATGTTTGTCAAAAAAAATATGTGGTTATAATTAACGGTTAAAAAAAATAAGTAAATTGTATGTAGATCTAATTGATAAATCATATGAAGATTTACTCACTTTGATCAAATAAATATTAATAATAAATCTGGTTCAGTTTAATAGTCATTTAGCAAAAACCTAGCAGAACCTCATGCTTGTGTGTGTGTGTGTGTGTGTGTGTGTGTGTGTGTGTGTGTGTGTGTGTGTGTGTGTGTGTGTGTGTGTGTGTGTGTGTGTTGCAGTGGACTGCTGGGACGGTCCTGATGGGATGCCGGTCATCTATCACGGCCACACTCTCACCACCAAGATCAAGTTCTGTGACGTTCTCATAACCATCAAAGAGCACGCCTTCGTCACGTCCGAGTGAGTGTAAAAGATGTGGATGTGTGTGTCAGATTGTTAGCGTGCACAGTAGCATAAGATACTGTAAACTTTACAGTCAATCTGTTCAAATATAAATTCTTTGTTTTTATGATCTGACAAAAATCATATATCAATTTATGTTCATACTCTCAGTTAATGTGATCTTTAGTCCTGGCCTGGAATTACATTTTCATTCTTTAAATAATAATTTGTATTTATAAGATAAATTAGTACCTGATTGCATTCTTTCACAAAATATTTAGTTTATATTTGTTTTTGCTTGTAGATTTCCCATAATCCTCTCCATCGAGGACCACTGCAGCATCGTGCAGCAGAGGAACATGGCGACGCACTTCAAGAAGGTCTTCGGTGAAATGCTCCTGACCAAAGCAGTGGACATTTCTGCAGACGGACTTCCGTCACCCAATCAGCTCAAGAGGAAGATTCTGATCAAGGTCAGCACTCGGTGTGGAATTATGGGAAACTTGACCTACGGATACCTGCATAGGACCTGTAAAAATACCCTGATATTCAGACACTGTACAAGAAATAGTTGTTATGATGATGATGACATCAGGGGTCACACCTACAGCTATATGATTTGGCACAAATGTAAATCCGACTCGGGAATAGAGTGCTTGTGCTGTTGGGGAAAGACCGGGATTATGGTTGTCGCATACCAACGCTCCAAATTGTTTGTTGTTATATTTGAACAATCACAATCATCTGCGTCCCGAAAAACAAAACAAACAAGAAAATCACCATCATCAACGAAAACGTTTGGGAGCCAATAACAACTTAGCAACACCTTAGTGTAACATCTTAATAACATCACTTCAAATTCCATACCAACACCTTACAACCTAGCAACCACCTGTGGAAACGGTAACTTTCCCGGCGCTAGCTGCAGCCTCGTACACATGCCTGCAACCAAATTGGAGTAACTTAGCAAGCACCTAGCAACATAACTCTCTCTAGTTATTAATATTATAGCAACCACCTAGCGACACTTTAAGAACTGTATGTGATGCTATAGCAACCACCTAGCAACAGTCTAGCAACCGTTAGTAATAATATAGCAACCACCTAGCATTTCCATTTAGGCATTTGGCAGAACCCTTATCCAGAGAGACTTACATTTTTATCTCATTCTACATCTGAACAGTTGGGAGTTAAGGGCCTCGCTCAAGGGCCCAACAGGGGCAACTTGATGGGAACTTCTGAATCGTCGTCCAATGCCTTAACCACTGAGCTGACCCTGACCCTGATCTCCGACCTCTGACTTCTGACCTAGCAACACTCTAGCAACCGTATGTAATACTATAGCAAGCTTTCAGCAACCGTATGTAATACTATATCAAACCCCTGGCAAAACTCGAGCCACCTTACGTAATACTGTAGCAACCACCTTGCGACTCCGTGGATTACCATGAACAACCATCATGCAACACCCTAGCAAGCACCTAGAAACAGCTTAGCAAACACCTGGTATAACCTGACGCCTGTAACTAAGCGGACGGTTTATATTTCAAACGTTCATGTACCTAATGCTTTATCATGAATGAGTGACGACGCGGTGTTTATGTTTCGTAGTGTGTTTAGTGGTCTTGCTATTTATGTGTCTGGTTTTTGGTGTTAACCACAGTATTGCTTCCTCTTTATCTTGTCGTGTTTTCTCACTGCCCCTTTTAATAACATCACGCGTTACTACTACTCGTTCACATCAACAGCACAAGAAGTTAGCAGAAGGAAGTGCGTACGAAGAGGTTTCCACGTCCACGCCGTACTCGGAAAACGACATCAGCAACTCCATCAAGAATGGAATCTTGTTCCTGGAGGATCCCATCAACCACGTAAGAACCTGGCTCTGTTTCTCCTCAGTGCAGAACCATGTTTCTCTGCATCTTTCATTCTGGAGATGTCTAAACGCTTGGTTCACTTTACGGTGTAGGAGTGGTACCCGCACTTTTTCGTCCTGACGAGCACTAAGGTCTACTACTCGGAGGAAACCACCAGTAACCAAGGCAACGAGGATGAGGAGGAACACCGCGAGGTGAGTGGACTTTTTGAAAATCTTCTTGTCTGCATAGATAAGAAGCTGCGAAGTGAAATGATAACGGTATAAGGAAAAAAAGAAAACAAAAAGGAAATTGATCAGTGATGAGGTGATGTGATCACTGTTACCACAAAGTGACCGCACGTCCAGCAACAAATGACGCGCAAATCAGAAAACTAGTGAAGTTACAGCTTCACTTCTGATTGTTACAAAACACTGACATCCATAAATCTTAAATGAATGTGTTTGTTTTATCTGTTTATACTGAAAAATTGCTGTCATTTTCCCTTCGGAATGAGCCGTTGCTATAGAAACGATAACACTATAGAACATCATCAAACCTCTGCAGCTGTTCTTGGAAATTAATCAACAACTCCTGACCAATCAGAATCCAGATCTCAACAGTGCCGTGTGTATATAAAGTTATAACCAATCAGAACTTTAGTAAGAACTTAAGAAAGTGAATGATTGTATCTGAAGTTGGTGCTCTAAAATCCACACAGTTGTCAGATAAACCTTTGTAAAATTCAGAAGTGTCCACCGCTTCAGGAAGGAAATGTCGCTCTCCTAGTGAGGGACGCGTAGCCGGTGTCCTCCACATATTTGTCGTCCTGATCTCTCTGATCTCCTGATCCCGTCTCTCCAGGTTGGGAACGGTATGGATCAGCACGTCAGCGAGAAGTGGTTCCACGGGAAGCTGGGCGCGGGCAGGGATGGCCGGCAGATCGCCGAGCGTCTCCTCTCGGAGTACTGCCTGGAGACCGGCGCTCCGGACGGATCCTTCCTGGTTCGCGAGAGCGAGACGTTTGTGGGAGACTACACTTTATCTTTCTGGTAAGATTTCACATTGTGATCATCATGAATTGTGCAAAAGTTAGTGAGGTGTTCCACGAGTGGCGATATAGAGCACAACAGCACTGGAAGGTTTAACTATATGCATCACTCGTCTTCAATTACACTGTTGGTGCAGCCTGGGTGACGGACGGCCTGTATGGCTGTGATGCGGTCGTGGGCATGAGGGCGCATCCCGAGTACTGAAGATATCACAGCTGTGCTGATATTCAGCACAACCTCGGGTGCGATATTACTGTTATATGACGGTTCCACAGTCAGCACTTAGTATCAACAGATTATGATTTGTTTCTTTATTTAGAGTCAGTTAGTGTAATTAACAGGGCTGAAGGTAGTTTTAAACCCTTACCGGTACTGTGCAGCCAAACTGTAAGGAGAATAAACCATGGAGGAGTTCTAAGTAGTGCCCTTGATCAGGAGTTTAGGATTCAGCCGCGTGTTGGAAGCTAGTAGCCTTGTAGCCATAAATAAAGGAACAATGACGGTTCAGAGGCGATTCAGAAGGACTTAGAAGTCATTAGTGTAGAGACGTGAGGCGTGTTGTTTAAGACGACGTAACGTTATCAGGTGCGTTGTTGCTGAAAGTGCTTCTGTGACTGGGTGTGAATGTGGGTGTGGTCAGGCAGCCGCTCTCTCCTCAGTACTGTGGACCGTACAGACCGACTCTCACCCACGCTGAGACACACAGTCAGTGTCATTAACCACTGGACAACACCTGGGACACGCCCAGTCACACACACAGTCAGTGTCATTAACCACTGGACAACACCTGGGACACGCCCAGTCACACACACAGTTAGTGTCATTAACCACTGGACAACACCTGGGACACGCCCAGTCACACACACAGTTAGTGTCATTAACCACTGGACAACACCTGGGACACGCCCAGTCACACACACAGTCAGTGTCATTAACCACTGGACAACACCTGGGACACGCCCAGTCACACACACAGTCAGTGTCATTAACCACTGGACAACACCTGGGACACGCCCAGTCACACACACAGTCAGTGTCATTAACCACTGGACAACACCTGGGACACGCCCAGTCACACACACAGTCAGTGTCATTAACCACTGGACAACACCTGGGACACGCCCAGTCACACACACAGTTAGTGTCATTAACCACTGGACAACACCTGGGACACGCCCAGTCACACACACAGTCAGTGTCATTAACCACTGGACAACACCTGGGACACGCCCAGTCACACACACAGTTAGTGTCATTAACCACTGGACCACACCTGGGACACGCCCAGTCACACACACAGTTACACATCACAGTGCTGTTACACTCTATTATCAACACCTGTTTAATGTTGATAATAGAGCACTATCATCCAATAGATCACTCAGTCAGAAGTAACAGTGTAATGTTTTATTAAACTCTCTATAAACTCTCATTTAAATTCAGGAGAGTTTGTTTTATTGAATGTTGCTAAAGACACTTCTGTTTAAATCTACTATGGATTCTTATAGAAATTTAGTAAAATTGCTGTAGACTTGTTTACTTAACATACTAGATTCTTTTTTTTAATTTTTATTTAAATTTCTTACATTTTTTATTTTATTTACCGTAGACTCTTAAAAATATATATATATTTTAAAATTCTTTTATTAAAATTTTAATCGATATCTTACTCAGGGGTTCATGCAAATATGTAAATGACCAGTTGTTTAATTATACGTGTGTCTGTGTGTGTGTCTGTGTGTGTGTCTGTGTGTGTGTCTGTGTGTGTGTCTGTGTGTGTGTCTGTGTGTGTGTCTGTGTGTGTGTGTGTGTGCTCCCCAGGCGTTCAGGTCGTGTTCAGCACTGTAGGATTCACTCTCGCCAGGAAGCCGGCAGCCCCAAATTCTACCTGACCGACAACCTGGTGTTCGACACGCTCTTCGCCCTCATCACACACTACCAGCAGGTGGCGCTGCGCTGCAATGAGTTTGAGATGAAGCTGACGGAGCCCGTGCCTCAGACTAACGCTCACGAGAGCAAAGAGTGAGTCTGACGTGCTGAAAGCCCGCGGCGAGGTTTAGAGGACGAGTGCCAAAAGTTTAGCTGTTTGAATCTTTTATCATTTATCACATATACAGTATGTATTTTTATTTACATGGTATTAGCATGTTTAGTTAACATGCTATTAGCGACACAGTGTTCCGGTGTCCGGTACTGACTGGCTCCGGTGTTCCAGGTGGTATCACGCGTGTCTGACCCGGAGCCAGGCGGAGAACATGCTGATGAGGGTGCCGCGTGACGGAGCCTTCCTCGTGAGGAAGAGGACGGAGTTAAATTCCTACGCCATCTCTTTCCGGTAAATTCTTTTTTCTTTCTCAGAATTGTATATTCTTATTAAAGAGCTCCTTCTCCCTCCCTCTCTCTCTCCCTCTCTCTCTCTCCCTCTCTCTCTCCCTCTCTCTCTCTCTCTCTCTCTCTCTCTTTGTATTTGACATTGTGTCTTTCTTTCCTTTTGTCTATTTCTCTCTTTTTTTTTTTCTTCTCCATTTTCGGTCATTGTCTCTGACTTTTTGACGTTTTCAGTCTTTTCTTTTTTCCTATCTTTATCGCTCCATTTTCATATTCTTTCTCTCTCTCTGCATGTCCCCTCTGTGTTTCTGTCCTGACTTACTTCTTTCTGTCCATTTCTCCCTCTGTCTCTCCATCTCTTTTTGTTCCTCTGTCTTTCGTCATGTCTCTCTCTGTTTCCTCATCCATCTTTCTGTCTCATTTCTACTCTTTCTCTGTCTTTAACTTTTTGTAATTTTCTCTCTCTCTCAGAGCGGAGGGGAAGATTAAACACTGTCGTGTGCAGCAGGAGGGACAGACGGTTGTTCTCGGTACCTCAGAGTTTGACAGTTTGGTGGATTTGATCAGTTACTATGAGAAACACCCGCTGTACCGCAAGATGAAGCTGCGTTACCCCATCAATGAGGAGACACTGGAGAAGATCGGCACTGCTGTGAGTGACGCAACAAATATCACCTGTAGGAAAGAGTGTGTGTGTGTGTGTGTGTGTGTGTGTGTGTGTGTGTGTGTGTGTGTGTGTGTGTGTGTGTGTGTGTGTGTGTGTGTGTGTGTGTGTGTGTGTGTGTGTGTGTGTGTGTGTGTGTGTGTGTGTGTTTGTGCGTGCGTGCGTGCGTGCGTCTTATAAACATTAAGAGCATTTTATTACGAAATTGATGTGGGAGAAAATGGTGAAATGACACTAAAAATCTGTCTGTCTGTGCTGTGTCCTTTGTGTCTGTCTGTGTTGTGTCCTTTGTGTCTGTCTGTGCTGTGTCCTTGTCTAATTGTTTGTCTGCACTCCCTGCATGTTGTTTTTGTCTTGTCTGCATGTCTGTCGTCCGTC
>JAAGKR010011730.1:0-18487 GCA_011419295.1 Clarias macrocephalus
TTATGAACCTAAAATAAAATTCTTAAGTGTTTAAGGACATAACAGTGGAAAAATTATGACCTTAAATAACTCACCGTCTCTTTCAGAGGAGGAGAATTTCTTTCACCTCATTATTCCTGTAGCTGTTGTGCTCGGGATCATCATTTTATTTGGAACAGCATGTTATTTTGTGATCAAGAAATACAAGTGAGTCAGTAAGACAAACATACAGTTTAAAACACACACACACACACACACACACACACACACACACACACACACACACACACACACACACACACACCTATGGACTTATTTCTTTCTCTTTTACATCAACATCAGGAGACAGATCCAAGAGCTTGAATCTAGAAGTCCAAATCGGTAAGTAATTGATAATGTTACCATTACACCACTGAATTCATTTTCACTATTGGGTGCCTTGGCTAACCAAACAAATAAGAAGGTAATAGTTTTCATTGATGCAAAAGTTTTAAAATTGTGAGCAATAAGCATAAAGAAACCTAGAAATTATAAGTCTAGATAATAATATAATAATATAATATAATTATATTTTGGATTGATGAAGAAGATTTTAGTTCTCTCCTATTCAGGATGCTGCTGTTGAAAATACACACATGATTTTTCAATTTCCAGTTATGTCATGTTAACAGCTATGTACTGTATAGGTTTGTCTACTTAAAGAGTGGATGTGTTCTTCCAACATTTATATACTGTATATATAATACCTTTATGTTCACAATGTGAACTTATATGTACTTTTATGTGAACAGTTGATGTAAAATGGACATTTGTACTTTACATTTGTACAAATTGTGTTACAGCACCTCATGAGAAAGCCACTAATAATCACCATTTCATAACTGATGAATTGATAAATTGTTGTAGTTAACAGTATGAGTCATCTGTCATGAATTATACATAAAAACTCAAAAGAATCGCTTAAATACAGTTTTTTTGTTTTTACTTCTGCAAATATTTTGTGTTGTGTACAAGAGACTAATTCATAGATAAACACCTGTTAAATCTCCATCTCCACTGAGTGCACTGCAGTTTCAATGCATGAATTTTCTACAGAACCTGTTCTGCTATAAACCACACTGCAATTCAATTTATTATTCTCAAGATAAAGATTTTTATTTTTTCTACACAGAGTATTGAGTCGTCTCTCCAGAATGTCTCGCAGGTAAGCATGTATAGGTTTTCCATACCACTGACAGTAAAGTCAGCATATTTAAATGAATGTTTTTCCAGTAATAACTGATTTAGTTTTTCTTTTGTTATCAACAGGGTCAGGTCAGTTGATCAATTTTATAGAGCCTGAAAAACAAAACCTGAGTTCCTCAGAAATAATCTACGTAAACTCATCTGTTGCATGTTTTCATATTTACTCTTCACAGTTAACATCAATTAAAGAACAAGGCTATTAAATATAAGTATAATTGATTTAAAATGAAAATATTTACAATTTAAAATACACACAAAAACACAAAGGGAATCTCATCAGATTTGTTCAATTCCAACCTTAATGTCTATTGTGACTGTTTTTCTTTGCTTCTTATGGACTCTACTTTACTCTACGTTTGTCACCTTATGAGAAATATACACTACAAGAAGTGGTGAGGGTATTTTAGTACTCATGATTACAGTCTAATATTAAGCAAACATGATATTGAGCACACTCAAATGTACAAAATCTCATGAGGGCTGTAATGAAAGTAATTCAAAACGTGGGAATAACTTTTTTTTTTTTAAATTATTAAATGACACATGTCTTTCAAAATGCACATGTTGGCAGAGTAACTCTTGCCCTATACAACCATACTACAAACATACAAACATAGTCTTCATCACACATGATGAATTTGTGGCATCATTGGATCCAGTTCTCAAAATCCCCTTTATCATATTGTAGTTGATAAAGACTTTTTGAAAACTGCTGACAAATCTCTTTAAACTGTTACATGAACTAAACAATCTGCTTTAGGATGGTAATAGTAACACTCTGTAGTGTTACTATAGTGTAGCATCACACTGCCCATTCATTATATTTTTTTCTTGCAACTTTATGGCCTTGTCACGTTTTATGTTTTACTTGTAGAGTGTGCCGGCTGCTGTGTGCCAAAGCAGAACAGTTACTGACAGACTGGAAGACATGTAAAAGAGAAACAGGACTAAAAGTAGACATTATATACTGTAGAATTCTTAGAACTGTTCATCATGAGTGACCATGTTTATTTACATGTAATTGTCTTTTTTCTGTTTCTTTTTTTTGTTCCTCTTTTACTGAAGGAAAAATGAAACTAAGTTCATGACTAAAACTCCAGAATGCTTATGTGTTTATTTCCATTCAATTTTGTTTGACATTTTACATCATAGACTAAATACAAAATTGTGAATAATTATTTAATAGCATTATACAAGGCATCATATCAGAGGAAATTAAATGTTTTTGAACTACAGTGACCTTTACTGGTTGTCCAAAATTCTCTCATTACTTACAGTATATACTGATAACAGCTATTTTGCAAATAAGACTGGATCTTCTTAGGATATCTCTTACAACACAATTATGATGGCTTCCCCTGAAAACCAAATAAATATATTACTATTAACTATTAGTAACTATATTATTAACTATGCAACCATTTGCATTGGTGCCTCTTGGTCACTATGTGGAAGGCTCAGGTTCGATTGCCAGCAAGGGCCCCAAACCCAGCCACTGGATGCAGCGCCTCCATAGTGTTGGTTTCAAACCGAGATAGAATGGGAAACTAGACTTTGTTAAATTAAACATGATTGAAGGCTAAATCAAAGACAACAAGAAGAAATATTACCTTTGAAATATTTCTAATTAGTTTTTATCCCAAACCTAACCATTTATTGTTTGCTGCCTTATAGACACCACGGAAGAAGGAAAGAGCCTAAAAGGAGTGTTGGTGCTAAGTAAGTATATTTATTATGCATCTTCATTAGGGTTAAAAAAAAAAGTGTTGAAATACACACAGTTAATGCACAAGAATGCATAAGAATTTGTTAAAATATGTTTTCTGTGTTGAGTTAGCTCTCACTTTGTTGTTACAATCCAGCAACTGTAAAAAATATTATATAAAATCTGAGTTTTAAAAGATTTTTTGGTCAAATGATAAATATTACAATCCACTAACCAAAATTTCTATTTAAAGGCCCAAAAATTGTGAAAGCAGCATATCAGGAACAACCGGCTTCTCAAAACCACGCTTTCCATCACCAAAGAAGTACAGTATTTTTTTATGCATTGTTTTACACATTATTTCACAATACAATATACTTGTTCCATGACGCAGTATGGAGAGCCGCACCACGAGATGTTTTAATGATAAGAGCCCTTACGCAGGGCTTTAGAGGGGGTCAATGATATGCAAGAGTACTTATGATAAACATGGGAAGACCTTTCCGTTTGGAGATAGCGTGGGATTATTAATTAGGGAACTTAAATGAAATAAAAGAATACTGAATACACTAAATAAACAGGGCTCCACCATCTATGTGAGAATGGACAGGGCTCTGGAAACTAAAACAAAGAACTTTTATACTCTGTGGGGTTATTGCCCTTACCGAGGATTTATTGAGAGAGGAAGAGTTTGTGCTTCGCACACTAATAAACTTAAACTGAGCGCGCACACTAATGCGTGCCGCTCTCTCTCTTGCTCTCCCTCTCGCTTTTGCCGGCATCTTTGGGAGGCAGAGGCTGGGGCTTTGCCTCTGTCTCATTACTTTCTGCGCGCTTGTCTTTTTCTTTTCTTTCTTTCTTTCTTTCTTTGTCTTGGCCCTGATACCTTACCGATGTTAACTAAATGATCACACGAAGTGCGGAGGTATCAGGACTCTAATATAGACACGCCTTCAGGTGCGGCTCATACAGGCTGATTGCCTGACGGAGGCGTTGCCTAGCAACCGCGTGTATAAATTGCCTGTTCAGAACTCTGCGCCCTAGCAGCCTGCGGATCTGCCTGTTCTGAACAGTTTATGCGCGGCTCTGCTCCTCATGCGACTTTTCAGAATTAAATAAAAAATTTTAATAGAGAAGAGTAATGACTTTGAGTTACTGTAAACATTCATGAGTTAATGTTATGATAGCTGTTATGACAGAAGCAGTAACAGGAATGTACATACTCCATAACTACATATCTAACACTGGGGATTTTATAGGAAAATAGTACACTTTGGTGTGGTATTGGATCTCTGTTTTGCATCAAACCTCATCACTGTAATGACCCGGGTCTCATGAGGGACAAAACCACGCATAAATATGCTGCGCTGTTCAAATCCATGGGCGGCTACCCTGCGGAGTTCTGAACAGGCAGAGGCGCGGCCATTTAAACATGCGGTTGCCAGGCAATCTGCGTGAATGCACCATACCTGGCCGCGTATTTATTTAACAATCCTTTATGTGATCATTTACGTAGCACCGGTAAGGTATCAGGGCCAAAGGCAAAGACAAGTATGCGTGCATAAAGTACAAGACAGAGGAAAAGACCCTGCCTCTGTCTGCCTAAGACGCTGGTGAGAGAGAGAGGCACGATGTCCCTTTATTACACAAGCTTCCAAATCATAGCCTTTGTCCATCCCAATCTATTTAAACTATTATGATTATAAACCTTACTTATATGTACTGTAACATGCTACTGTATCTACAGTGCTTCCTTCTCATAAATACAGCTGCTCTCTTGTTTTTGAAAGTTATATTATCTGTACGACCATGCTGCTCTATTTTATTGCAATAAATTTATTGCTTATGTTTTGAATACTTTCTATACTTTTATTTACATAACTCAGTACTCAGTGTACATTATATTAATTAATTAAGGCATGAATTCTGATAACTCAGTAACAACACAAAATAATCTTTTTTGTTGTTGTTGTTGTTGTTGAGTAAAACTGAAAATTTAAATCAGAATCTTTCTTTTCCACCTAATTTTAGTGAAACAAAAGCCTACAACAAATCTTTGAATGAAAATTTGGGATGTTCAGCCGTAAGTAAATCTCATCACATATTTTTATTTCTGTTTGCCTGTTTAAATGATTATTTACCTTTAATAACTTTTCATCCTTTACATTGTGTCATGTTTAATTCTTTAAAAATACAAAAAACAGCTTTAATTAAATAAAAGTTTGTAAAAGTTGTCTTTTGCTGATGACCCTTACAGATGCTTTCATGCCTATTTCTTTGCTTTACAGGATGATGATGATGATGATGATGATGATGGTGACTACATCAATGTGGGTGATGCCAGTGTGTATGGGAATATCTGATGACAGAAATATTTTTATATATATTCTTTTTACACTTCAGGTCTATTTCTATTTTAAAAATTATAGCTTTAACAAAATCTGTTTATTCATTTGTATTGTCAATTATACAATGATATTGTACATATTGAAAGGTCTGCTTACAGGATCTTTGCTTCAATTTTACTGACTAGTGATTTATTGAATGATGTTTATACCCATATATGTATATACTCTTAAAAAAAAAACACACATCTAAGCATCAACTGATTTTTTAAATGTTAGAGAAAAATAAATATCTTTATACCTGCCCTATTTGTTTAAGAAGGATAACGAAATCACAAATGTACTTATTATTTCATTATGCTAAAGAAAGGCTTCCTTTGCAATAAATAAATAAATAAATAAATAAATAAATGTACATTTATTTATATAATAAAAAAGTTACATTATGTAACTTTACTAATAATATAAATTATATTGTGTTTCTTTTTTCCTTTTATTGCTGCTACCATTTACATGTAAAAAAAAAAAAAGCAACAAATTGGACATATTCTTTCCTTTATTTTCAATGTGTGCTGATTTTAAAAAATCAATTTGTATAATTATTACACTAAAAACATTAATTAAGATGCAGTGTCTGAGGTTACCCAATCCATTACCTGAGTGGAATGTGTCTAACTACAGTATATTACATACAACATTTGTATTACATACAACATTTTATGTGACATGTCAAAATAATTTTTTTTCACCATATGTTTACAGCAAAATATTTGCATTACATCCCATTCACATATCACATAGTAAAAGGACAATTGTTTTACTATATGTTAGCTACACGTAATTCCACCATAGCAAGGAAAAAATATTTTCTATTATTATGTACTACTATAATATATAGTAGAGTAAGTTAAGCCAAAAGCTAACATGAATATATAACATGTATGTGTAAAGACTGGCCTATTGCTCTCTATTATGAAGGATGTAACAGAGTAAGGTCTTAATATAAATGCACTGTATCATTCAAGCAGCACAAGCAGAAATATTTTGTTCTAACAATTAAATATATACATATACATAATACAATAAAATAACTGTATTAAATCTAACACTATTTTTTCATAACACAGTCCTCTCATAAACTCTCAGACTCTCAGAAAGGAAAATGTAACTAATCCAAGTTTTCCTGTAATATCTATGTTCAGTATTGCAGCGTTATGGTCGTTCAACACGAAGGAGTGACGGAGGCAATATCATTGAACATATTTATTTATAACAAATTTGCACTGCACATTTTCTCTCTTTCTTAGCACAAAAAAAAAAAGAATAATTTCAGGTGCATCCACTAAAACATAACATGCTGACGCAACATGTGTCCCTGGTATACAACATAGGCCTCACAGTCTTGAAAATCAAAATTATAATAGAGTACATAAACAACTTGAGTACATAAAATAAAATATCTTAACACCCCCACTTGCACTCAGGTTACATAAATGCTAATAATAATTGCATTGTGAACTACAATACAGGTGTGGATTTCTACCATTCTTTTACATAATGACTGCAAATTTCCTTAGTTTTAGCTTAGAAACAGGTTTAGTCAAAATATCAGCACCCATTTCTTCAGTAGTGCATTATTGCAAAAGCATCCTTCCTTCGGTTACAATGGATCTTACAAAATGATATTTGATATCTACATGCTTGCACCTCTGGCGGCTCACAGGGTTTTTGGCTAGAGCAATTGTCCCCTGGTTGTCTTCGTATACTACTGTCTGTGTGTATTTGTAGTCATCAATACCATCCAAAAATTGTTCCAAAATATATATTCAATTCAATTCAATTTTATTTCTATAGCTCTTTTAACAAATGGTCATTGTCTCAAAGCAGCTTCACAGAAATGAAAAGAAAATGAAAAAATTTATGGAAGTGTATATATGTGTATAAATGTGTATAAATAACGAGATTGTCCCTGATGAGCAAGCCAAGGGTGACGGCGACAGTGGCAAGGAAAAAGTCCCTGTGATGGCAATAGGAAGAAACCTTGAGAGGAACCAGACTCAACAGGGAACCCATCCTCATTTGGGTGATAACAGATAACAAAAATTGTATAACATCATGTGTGTTATGCACTCTTGCATTGTAGAAGCTAGAGCTACATATTCCGCTTCACAGGTAGACAAGGCTACTGTGGGCTGTTTCTTAGTTTTCCACGAAACCAAAGAACTGTTGCTACTTAGGCTTACACGGTAACCAGTAGTGCTGCGTCTGTCAGTTGCATCACTTGCCCAATCAGCATCACTATAGGCAACTAGACCTAAATTCTCACTGCTGTTTTTCTTGAAACACAATTCCTTGTCGGTAATTCCCCTGAGATACCTCATTACATGTTTCATTGTAACCCATTGTTCTACTGCTGGTTTACACAAATATTATGATAACTTGCTTACCACAAAATTTAGATCTGGACATGTGCATGTTGTTAAGATATATATGGCTGCCTACAGCCTCTCTATATATCTTTACATCACTCATCTTTACAGCATCCTCTGTATAGCATCATTTTTGACCATAGGGTGTTTCTCTGGATTACAATTTTGCACGTTAAACCGTGCCAAAATCTTGTTAACATATTTTTCTTGTGACATTTTCACACATCCGTCACATTTGTAGAAATCAATACCCAGAAAATGCTTAAGTTCGCCCAAATCTTTCATCTTAAATTTAGCTGAAAGCATCTCTTTGACATTCTTCATGACTCTTTCGTTGTTTGCTGCTATAATTATGTCATCAGTCCAAATAATCATGATAGTTTTCTCATGTTCCGTCTCCTTGGAATAAACACAGCAATCAGCTGGGTTTTGCTTGAAATCGTTTTCAGTTAGGTAATCATGTAAAACCTTATTCCAGTTGCGGCCAAATTGTTTCAACCCATACAAAGATTTTTGTAGCTTACACATTCTGGTTGATCGGTGTAGATTTCATAATCAATAGGAGCGTGTAAATAAGCTGTTTTTACATCCATTTGATGGAGAAAAAGATTTTCTTGTGCTGCTTTTTGAAGCAGTACTCTCACACTTGTTAGGTTTGCTGTTGGGGAGACGGTTTCACCATAATCTATACCCATCTTCTGACTATAACCGTTAGCTACAAATCTTGCTTTGTACTTGTCATTTCCTTCAATGTCACTCTTAACAGAATAAACCCACTTACCCCCCACTGTTTTCTTGCCTTTTGGCAGGGTAGGAAGAGTATAAGTGTTGTTCTCTCTTACTGACTGGATTTCTTCAACCATGGCTTTAAACCATTGTTTCGAGTTAACTGACCCTACAGCTTCTTTAAATGTGGAAGGGACACCACATAGTGCTTTGTAACAGTAATCAATTGTAGTGTGGACCTGATCACTGTCCCTGTAGTCAGTTATATAATCCTCTAGATGACTAGGTTTTCTTCTCTCTCTAGCAGGATATCTCCAGCTGACGAGACCTTCACTTGTCATATTTGACTCTTGGGTCTCCTGGTGTCCTTTTGTCATCTTCCTTTGTGACTATATCAGTGAATGGCTGACTTACTCTACCATAATCATCATCCGGTTCATACGCATCTGTCTGTGTTTGTCTTTCTACACATGTTTTACTCACAAATTTAACAAGTCTATGTTTCTGTACTTTTTCAGTTTTGGGATGATAAACCATATAGAGAGGACTATTCTTGTCGTAACCTACAAAAACTCCTTGATCGCATCTCGAATCAAGCTTTCCCTTGTCCTGCTTGTATGTATAACAGGCAGACCCAAATTTCTGCATTTTTGATACATCTGGTTTCTTATCTGTCACCATTTGGACAAAAAGGAGTCTTCCCTGTTCGCTTATTAAAGCATCTGTTTCTTACTATGGCTGCCGTTTGGACAGCATAGTTCCATAGAGACTTAGGTAATTGACTTTCGATTAGCATACACCTACTCATTTCAAAAAGAGTACGCCAACCTCTCTCGGCAGTACCATTTTGGTGAGGTGAGTATGGAGCTGATGCCTCATGCTTAATACTATTTTTCCTCAACAGGGTTTGAAAATCTTTAGATGTGAACTCTGTACCATTATCAGATTGAATGCACTCCACTTTTCCATATGGGGAAACATCTGCTAGAAATTTCTCTGTTGCATGTAGTGTATCCCTTTTTGACTTCAGAAAATATACAAATACTGCATTTGAATAATCGTCTGTAAACGATTGCACATATTTGTACCCATCAATAGACTCTGTAGCTATCGGACCTGCTAAGTCTGTGTGTATCATCTGCAATGGAGCCTTTGGTCTTGTATCAGGATTTCTATTTCGTGTTTGTGCAAACTTTCCCTGGATACATACTTCACGGTCTTGCTCTGATTTATCTGTTTTGCCCATAATTTGCATACCATTAACCACATTTTGCAATTTTATCACATCCTCATAGTTGCAATGGCCTAGTATCTCATGCCATGTTTGTATGTCATGACATATATGATCTTTATTGATCTTTATCATTGATCTTTATCATCAGCTTCAGTTTGCAAATAGTACAATTGCAGAGAAGATGTCTTGGGCGTATGACGGGATAAACAACGTACCTCTCAGTGTTGCTCTATGTCGCTGTCCTGTGCTGTCGATCAGGAACACTTCTGCATTTCCCCTCCGTTGAGCGACACCTTTACACAGGGTGCCATCTGCCAACTCCACACAGTGTGTCTCCGATTTGAAGGTTTCATCGAAGCTTTTAAATTTGGATACATCATTAATAATGTGTGAGGTAGCTCCAGTGTCAACCATTAGGCCCCTCTCCTTTATTCTACATGCAGGCTTTTCCTGAACTTGAATGTCTGTATCCATTATCCTAAAAGCATAGTCTGCTGCTTCAGCTGAAGATTCACCACCTCTCTCATTCGTGACTTTCTTTGCACCATCCAACTTGTCCTTATATCTGCACGTGGCATCACTATGTGTGTTGCTCTTGCAATGACTGCACCATGTCTTTAGTCTGCAGGCTTTTGCTCTGTGGCCCTTTTTCCCACACTTAAAGCAAATAATGTCACTATCGTCCCTGCTTTGTGTGCTTAACTTTGTATATCTTTGGCCGTCTCGCGCTGCACTTTTCATTACATTATCACTGGTTTCGACCTTGGTTAACTTTTCCGTGTCTTCATAACTACGCAACTCTGTTTTGAATTCGGGAAACGTTATATTGTCTTTAATGTGTGTTATATGTATTGCAAATGGCTTAAAACTTTCCGGCAGTCCTTTTAAAACCATGGCAATCAGTAGACCATCGCTTAATGTCTCACCCGCGTTGCGTAGAGCCGTTATGGCAGTCTCCGCCCTGATGATGTGATCCGTAATGGTTTCTTCACCCCGCTTCTGGAGCGATGTCAACGTGGTGTATAGGTGGATGATGGGAGGCTTTTCTTTCCCTGCATAGTAGTCACGCAATATTTTCAGTGCCTTCCTCCCATTATCCGGTGCATCTCTCATAATCAGCGAGAGGCTCTTATCGTCCAGAAGTTGATTCAGTTCAACGTATGCATCAGCATTTTTACCAATAGGTGCAGGTGTCCAAGCACTTTAGTTTCCCAAAGCTCGTATTTGCTCTCATCTCCGTCAAACATACAGGTCCTTCTCAAAAAAGTAGCATATTCTGATAAAGTTAATTATTTTCTGTAATGTACTGATAAACATTAGACTTTCATATATTTTAGATTCATTACACACAACTGAAGTAGTTCAAGCCTTTTATTGTTTTAATATTGATGATTTTGGCATATAGCTCATGAAAACCCAAAATTTCATCCGACCAATAAAAGAAAAGTGTTTTTAATACAAAAAAGTCAACCTTCAAATAATTATGTTCAGTTATGCACTCAATACTTGGTCGGGAATCCTTTTGCAGAAATGACTGCTTCAATGCGGCATGGCATGGAGCCTGTGGCACTGCTGAGGTGTTATGGAGGCCCAGGATGCTTCGATAGCGGCCTTAAGCTCATCCAGAGTGTTGGGTCTTGCGTCTCTCAACTTTCTCTTCACAATATCCCACAGATTTTCTATGGGCTCAGGTCAGGAGAGTTGGCAGGCCAATTGAGCACAGTAATACCATGGTCAGTAAACCATTTACCAGCGGTTTTGGCACTGTGAGCAGGTGCCAGGTCGTGCTGAAACATGAAATCATCTCCATAAAGCTTTTCAGCAGATGGAAGCATGAAGTGCTCCAAAATCTCCTGATAGCTAGCTGCATTGACCCTGCCCTTGATAAAACATAGTGGACCAACACCAGCAGCTGACATGGCACCCCAGACCATCACTGACTGTGGGTACTTGACACTGGACTTTAGGCATATTGGCATTTCCCTCTCCCCAGTCTTCCTCCAGACTCTGGCACTTTGATTTCCGAATGACATGCAAAATGTAGCCCAGGTCAGGCGCTTCTGCCGCTGTTTCTGGTTCAAAAGTGGCTTGACCCAGGGAATGCGGCACCTGTAGCCCATTTAATGCACACTCCTGTACACGATGGCTCTGGATGTTTCTACTCCAGACTCAGTCCACTGCTTCCGCAGTCTGGAATCAGTCCTTCTCCACAATCTTCCTCAGGGTTCGGTTACCTCTTCTTGTTGTGCAGCATTTTCTGCCACACTTCCCACTGAGGTGCCTTGATACAGCACTCTGGGAACAGCCTATTCGTTCAGAAATTTCTTTCTGTGTCTTACCTTCTTGCTTGAGGGTGTCAATGATGGCCTTCTGGACAGCAGTCAGTTCGGCAGTCTTACCCATAATTGCGGTTTTGAGTAATGAACCAGGCTGGGAGTTTTTAAACGCCTCAGGAATCTTTTGCAGGTGTTTAGAGTTAATTAGTTGATTCAGATGATTAGGTTAATAGCTCGTTTAGAGAACCTTTTTATGATATGCTAATTTTTTGAGATAGGAATTTTGGGTTTTCATGAGCTGTATGCCAAAATCATCAATATTAAAACAAGAAAAAGCTTGAAGTACTTCAGTTGTGTGTAATGAATCTAAAATATATGAAAGTCTAATGTTTATCAGTACATTACAGAAAATAATGAACTTTATCAGAATATGCAAATTTTTTGAGAAGGACCTGTAAGTTGAGGCGTTCTACTGCTCCCTCGTTGATCCATGATTCTATCTTGCCGTTAGCACGCTATCTATCGCGATTTTCTATCAGTGATAGGTAGCTAAAACAAGACTTCTCTCCGTGTTTCTCCTGGGCCCATAACCTGTTGAGTATTGCAGCGTTATGATCGTTCAACACGAAGGAGTGACAGAGGCAATGTCATTGAACATATTTATTAATAACAAATTTGCTCTGCACATTTTCTCTCTTTCTTAGCACAAAAAATCTTCAGGTGTGTCCACTAAAACATAACGTGCTGCTGCAACATGTGTCCCTGGCATACAATATGCGTCTCACAGTGGTGAAAATCTAAAATATAATAGAGTACATAAACAACTTGAGTACATAAAATAAAATATCTTAACAATCTACTTGGTTCACTTTAGTTACAGTTTAGCAAAAAAAAATTAACAACTCAATTTGGCAAAAAAATAAAAAGGGAATTTGTATTACAAACAATTACAAAATAGTTTGTGCGTGGGTTCTTTGAGTCACAAGGATGTTGAAAAGCACAAATGCCAAAATGTCCCTTGATGTCACAAGGGGGCGCTTAAATATGGCGCCACCAAGTATGCTGTTACGTGTAGGAGCCCCAACGCAGGACTTAGAGGGGAGCATTGGGCCGCGGGGTGCTTATTTTGGCCGAGGAAGAGCACTTATACACCGTTCTTACGTTAACTCATCCGTTCAGAAAGGGGTATGTTTAGTGCTGAACAGACTTGAAGAGAGGTGCGCTTATGTCTGCACGTGCTGCCTCACTTCTGATTCTTTTCCCAAGACTTTTTCCAAACTTGTGCTCGGGTTCCCCTCCTTCTCTTGTAGAATGAACAAATAGTTTATAATACCTATTTATTTATTAATTCTTATTATTATTGTTTTCACATCTTTTTAGGTCTCTCTTTTTATTTTCACTTTTCTCTTTTCTTATCTTTTCACTTTTCCTGTATTTTCTATTTTCCTATTTATTTCTTTTTTCCTACCTTTTAAATTTCTCATACCTACCTTTCTAATTTTTTCTATCTTTTCACTTTTCTTATGCCCCCTTATTACAAGAGCACCGCTCTCATACCTGCTATCTAATGTCCGCACATAGTGTGCTGGTTTTTGGGGGGTTTACATAACCTGCTGGCCAGGTGTAGCGTGTCTTCTCTGATTGGCAACATGGCAGAGTTGCCTAGCAACCACAGCCGTCCGCTGCTCTGCCTGTCTATAAATCTGACTAGTTGTCTGCAGATGTGCCCTTTGCGCGGGTGGCCGTGTTATACTTAAATGTCTCATACATATTACTTTTATTAAACATGGCTCCCAAATGTGGCAAAACCAATGCAAGTGATGGCTAATAAAATAGCTTATAAAAGAAGAATATCTACTGATTTTCAACAACAACAAAAACATTTTGTTATATTCAACCATGTGCATTTGTGCATTTGTGAATGATAATACAACCAATTTGTTTTGAGTATTTATTTTTTATTTAAGTAAAATATACTGAGGCATTCTGACATGTCAGTATACTGAGGTGAACTTAGCTAACGTTAGGTACACTGTACAATTAAAGATTCATAACCGTATCTATCTTTTTCCCCACTTTGCCTTGACTTTTGCCCAGCAACTGCATCCTGCTCCTCCTAAAACACACGGCTGCGTTAGCGCTCAGATAACGAAAGTTCGAGAAAAAACAGAAGTGTTTAACAGTTAGAGTAGTGGCGCTTCAATACTCAGTAAGTTGTGGCATAATTATATATATATATATATATATTAGAATAATGAGCAAATTTAGTATTTTAACAGTTTAAAACATAGCGTGTTTAGAAAAGTATGCCTTGTCTTGAAAAGCATAAATCAAAGCGAATTTCCCCAGAAGAATGGAAACTCAAATTATTCATTCCACAGCCCAAAAATTAATTATTAATACAACATATATATTATGTAAAAATAAAGCAAATTAACCTCCACTTTACCTTTGAAAAAAGTAAAAATAAATCCCGATAAATGTTTCCATTAGTGTGTGTGTGTGTGTGTGTGTGTGTGTGTGTGTGTGTGTGTGTGTGGTTGTGTGTGTGCGCGCAGGCGCTGTGTAACTGTGTGTTTGTGCATGCACGCGCTGTGTGTCTGTGTGTGTGAAGCTATAGTAAGAGGAGAGGAGGATTTAGACCCTCCCCTCTCCCTCTTCTCATCTTACACAGTAAAGCTTCCTCCTCTCTTATTTGAGTTTCACACACACACACACACACACACACACACACACACACACACACACACACACACACACACAAGAAAAGATGCAACAAAAAGATGTTTTACATGCACACACCTGGTCACAGTGTATTAGTAAACAGTACACGAGTGCATGGATGTTGATTATACCAGTGAGAGATGTTCACTAAGACCGAACAGGGAAGACGATTATCCACAATTCCACAGCGTGCAAGAGAGAAAAACCATTGGTTCAGTTGTGGTCACGTGATTGGCGTCAAAATAAGAAGCGCATGCGTGCTACATCATACTCTATATTTGTAAAACAAGATTTGCTCATTTTTCAAGTCAAAATTTATTACAAATTTTTGCTCATCTTGCGGCACGCTCACAAACCGGGTTACTCGCAATCTGAGGTTCCTCTGTATATAATAAGATTGACTACATTCAAGTTTTTTTTTCATGCATGTGCCACATGAGTAACAATGATCCAGTACTTAACCGATAAGACTACATTTCTGCCTGATAAGTGTTAACACAAGGGGTAATATTCTGATACCATTGCTGATCTCGATACTTTACATTTTTATTGTGTACAGTACATCAAAAAAAAGAAAATTTTCAAATTCTATAGTAAAAATTGGCAAATGATATCAAACAGTTTATTTTAAAGTTATGGCACTATTTTTTTAAACAAAATGTATAAAATATCAGACATCTTTATTTTGCTTCAAGTTTTAATACCAATTATAAAACATATATTCAGGTTCAAAAACATGCAACAAACCATAATTTACATTAGTATGCTTTTCACAAGTTATTCTTCATATAATCTGAAAACTGATATTGTAATAAACTACCCTAAAGTGAAATGATCAATATGAATAAAATCTTCTATGTATATGGTTAAATAACACCATTAAAAAAAAAAACATTGCATTATATCTGGATATTGCCTGCCCTCTGAAAATTTCTGTCAGAGAAGTTTGACTTTTGACATGTGTCATATTTTGCTTCCTTATTGTTTGCAAGAATGTAATAGCTTTGAATAACACTTGAGTTCCTTCCTGCTATTGTGCAACTGATTACCTGGCAGAATCTGTTTTTCTGCATATCTGGCTACTGCCTTAGTGGGTGGAGTGTCATACCAAAAGGAAAAGTAGTTCTTATCTTACAGGATAATTTAAAACAAAGCAAAAAATAATAATAATAAAAAAAATTAAATAATAACATCACTACTTAAAGGAAGGGCCTTTTTAAATATGAAGCTCGATTCCCAAAATTTAATTGCTAGAACTGTCAGTATTGAAACTTTGGTAAGGGTCAGTAATGTTTCCTGTAAACTGGCTCTGCTTGACTAGGAGGTACTGTGCCTAATCCTAGTTTCCATTTACATGACATGCTGCTTTATCCACCTTAGAGAGAGAGAAAAGAAGGGTGACTGGTAAGTCACTATTTATGATTAGTATAACATTGGTTAAGCAATTGAAAGTGGTCTGTTATGGATTGGAGAACATTAACCATTGATGGTGGTAAAATATGTTTTAATTTCTGCATGCAGTTATTTATACAGTATTTTTGATGCATACATTTTTATAGAGTGCTTTCTGAAGTAAAAATATGTGAAGCATGAAATAATCATAACATTAATTGATTGGAATTGGATCTCTATAAAAATATAACTCAAAAAGCTTGTTCTTCACTCCAATAATCAAACATTTATTTCACCTTAGTGCACATTACTGATTTCAGGGTGTGGCCCTTTCACAAGTGAATAATACTAGAGATTAAATCCTTTTTTATGAACTTTTTAATTCTCAGTTGTCATATTTTTTGTATTGGTATTTATGTCGGTGGGAGATGTTGGGGTATAGTTGTAAATTTAAATAGAAGTGTTTCCCCAATTATTGCAAAAGTTTTTATCCTTGCATAAATGGCCTAAGTTAGGAAACAGTATGTATATTTTTGCAAGAAGGGTGCTGCTAAATTTCAAACAAAACTGAAAATATGTGTGTACTTGTGGGGCCTTTGTTCATGGCATGGTTACAAAAGTTAAGATTTTGATTTTGTGACACTTTCAGGATGTGAGCAATTGGCAAAAACTGTGAGGGGTGTTGAAATCAAACAGGGACTTTTGACTGTGCAGAAAACCAGAACACAGACACAAGAGTAAAAACTAAAATTATTTCTCTATTTAATCCCCTGCTACACTAATGTAATTATGCCAGTTTTTCACTAGTGCTCAAATACCATAAAGGTGGAAAGTTTTCTCAGTACTCCAGAGTCTTAAATGGTCTGCCTACTTCATGTTTGAAATGCTGGCCTCCCGAGAACATCTTTGATCGCCCAAACTTGTGAAAATGATTAGGAATAAGATCAGAACTGTATGTGAATGCGACACATCCACATCCTGACAACTTCCAGCTGAGCTCCTGTATTAGAATAATTGTGTGTACAGTTCACACAGACAGATGCGTCTCAAGCTGGCAATAAGATGCCGATTTTTAAGGATCAGGCATACCACTCGCTGAATGTTTACAGGAATGACTGCAGTGGGCTCTGTCTGATTGTCTTTAAAATGTTTTCACCATTGATTCTTTTACTGTGGCCAAGTGTCCCATCACCATATTGTGCTTGAAGTCGTCCATAAATGTCAAGCAGTTTTGCTTGCTTTCTACCCTTGCTTAACTTTGTTCTCAAGTGCATATGTATAATTCTGCTAAAATGCAAGAAAAATGGGCACAGTAAGAGAACAGTGCAGAATGACCAGTGCAAATGACCACTGCCCTCCCTGTCTGTTGCAGGGTCTGGGGTCTGAGATAAAATCGTGGCAATCCTCAGAAAATATGAGCACATTACTCCTATCCATACTGCACTGATTACGACATTTTGTGTTCATTTAAAATAATAGAATTGACATATAAAGCACTTTGTGGTCTCACTGCATGGTACCTACATGAACAGCTAGTATTTTATGGTCTGCCATGATCAAAAAGTGCAGACTATTTGTTGGTGCCTCAAATAATGATAACCACAACAGTGGCAGACCTTTTTTTCTTTACAAAGCCCTACAGTTATAGGAAGTTTTCCAATTTGGGACTCAGATAAACTCTTAGTGTTTGAGTCAAGGCTAATCTGTTTAATTAAGCATTCTGCATATAGTGCATGATCTAGGGAATTTCATGTTGAACTGGTACAGTATATTTGGATGCAATCTTCCTTCACTCTTATGAGCTCATTCAGGTTTGTTGACGATGAGGTGACTGGTTGCCTTACATCCTAGGGAGCCCTCTTGTCCACTGTATGTTTCCTTCTGGTGCTTCCTTTTAGATATGCTTAGCATAGCTGCTCCGGCACGACCTGCTCGCAGTTCTGCTCTGCACAACATATTCATTCATTTTACTCATGAAATTATAGTGATTATATCCCTATCTCTCTCTCTCTCTCTGCGAATGCGCTGGGTGTGAGGAGAGTGAAAACAAGGTTGTTTGGCAAGTTTTGAAAGACCGCTGTTTTTTCTCCACTTTGTTTTTTATTAGTTAATGTAACTAATAAATCTGCGGTACAAGTCACCAGTCGGTCTGCTTCTTCTACAAGTGTGGTAATATCAAACATGCCCCCATTTATTAAGCACGAGGTGATTATGAAGGAGCTGGCCTGCTTCGGGAAGATCATTGGCCCTATGAGAGCTATCCCGCTCGGGTGTAAAAGCTCCAGCGTGAGAGGTATGTGCAGCCGAGGAGCTCAGGGTGCGACTCAGCCGGGATACAGCCGAGAACAGCTAGCGGGAAAACAATGGGGAACTGGAGCCTGCAGCAGGCCTCCCCGATCCACTGCGACACACTGCAGTCAGAACTCACAAAA
>JAAGKR010011731.1:0-18485 GCA_011419295.1 Clarias macrocephalus
CTCTCTCTCTCTGTCTCTCTCTGTCTCTCTCTCTGTCTCTCTCTCTGTCTCTTTCTCTCTCTCTCTCTCTCTCTCTCTCTCTCTGTCTCTCTCTCTCTCTCTCTCTCTGTCTCTCTCTGTCTCTCTCTCTCTCTCTGTCTCTCTCTCTGTCTCTCTCTCTCTCTCTCTCTCTCTCTGTCACTGTAAGCACACTTGTTATTAACCTCTCGCCCTTGTCGGGTGTTCGGTTTTTTCTCTCTCTGAGTTATTCACCCGAGTTGAGTGTGCTTCTCGTCTGGTTGCGCGCCTGTGACTCGTTTATCCGCTGGTGTTAGCGAGCATGAGCTAGCAGCGCTAATGGCTTCCATTAGCATTTCAGAAATTCTTGGCGAGCCGTGTGTGTCACTTCCTGCCGTTACACTCCGCCTGTAAACACTTTAACGCTACATCCGTCAGGCGCTGTAATGAATTCTCGCTTATACACACTGTCAGCACGCTCACTGGAGCCGAAGACGAGTGTGTGTGTGTGTGTGTGTGTGTGTGTGTGTGTGTGTGTATAATAGATGCGAGTGACGAAGAGGACTTTTGGCCTCAGTTTTCTATGGAATGTGTCAAACGTGTCACATGTAAGTGTAACTGCTGTGCTGCAATTTTCTTTTTCTATTTTCTGTGCTTGGTCACCCAAAACACTGAACGACGCTTCAGCCTTTAAGACGAGAGTGAAGAAAGTTTTTCTCCCAGAAGGCAATCCCATAATTCCATTCACCAGAGCAGGCTGCCATGGAAGTGTAAAAAACACGGCCGACAGAAGTGCTGTTTCCCGTTTTTGAGGTAAAGTGGAGATTTGCCGCTAGTCACTCGTGTACAATTCAAATGTATATTCTGTCTAAAAAACAACTCAGATAAAAACCCTTCAAGTTTCAGAGCCTCAGAATTTCATCTCTATTCTTTAACTTTTACTTTTCCCCAGGAGTGTGGCCATCTGTGATGAAGCAGAAACATGGCTTTTTACTTATTTTATCATCATCATAACCATAACAGGTCTTTACATCTTCTCCCACTGAATCTTTTTAGATCACCGCCCCCTAGTGGTACAGTCCGGCTTCGTATCAGCTGACATTTCAATATTTTTCATACACATTTCCATATTTGCCATATTATTTTATTCTGTATAGCTGCTTTGCAGCAATGACCATCATTAAATGCTCGATACAAACAAAATGGAATTTAATCAAGCAGACATTTAGTGATCCAAAACTGAAGGTGGTGCTGTTCAATTTTCACAACAACTTCCATGAAGCACGCTGCTTAAACGTACATGAACAAATAAACAACACAAGACCAAGGAAGAGCTTGTATCTGTTATATATCAAAGCATATTCATGAAAAATGACTGAAACGTAGTAAACAAGCATCAGGGATGAGCACAGCCTTAGGAAGATTGTCAAGCAAAGACATTGGAGGAGCTTCACAAGAGGTGCAGTGAGGCTGGTGTCAGTGTATTAAGAGCAACCATGCAAACAGAGTTTCTTTTGGAAATGGGCTAAAACTGCCGTAGTATCAAGTCAATCCTGAACCAAAGACAACGTCAAAAGTGTAAGAACTGGATCATTGCTCAGTGGAACCATGTCGTCTGTTGGTGTTGGTCCACTGTGTTTCAATAGGTCCAAAGTCAGCGCAGCATCTACCAGGAAGTTTTAGAGCACTTCAGGCTTCCGTATTCTCACAAGCTTCATGGAGATGTTGATTTCCTGTTCCAGTAGGACTTAGCACCTGCCACAGTGCCAAAACTACCACTATCTGGTTTTCTCACCGTGATATTAGTGTGCTTAATTGGCCAGCCAACTCACCTGACTTGATTCTCTATGGGTTATTGTCAAAGAGGAAGATGAGAAACACCCCACCAAACAATACCGACAAACTGAAGGATGCTATCAAAGCAACCTGGTTTTCAAGAACACCTCAGCAGCGGCACAGGCCGATCTGCTCCATGCCACGACCAAGTGCTGAGGGCATAAATAAATATATTCAGAATTTCTGTATTGTAAATCATTTTCACTCTCCAGAAAATATTAAATTATTTTGATATACTGGATTTGTAATTCTCATGAGCTGTAAGCCACAATCAACAAAATGATAACAAAAAAGGCATGAAATATTTAACTTGTAGTGCGTAATGAATCTAGAATATATGACTTATAGAAGTTTCACTTTTTGAAATTAATTATAAAAATTTGACCCAGTTTGACTTGAATGTTCCTCATATTTATATATGCTATTATGCCACTTAAGATGTGCCCTTGTTGAGTGAGTCAGAGCCAACACACACACACACACACACACACACACACACACACACACACACACACACACACACACACACACACTTAGCAGTAGGTTGAAGTTGTCAACTGTGTATCCAAAGCTACATGACCTCGCTGCTATCTCACTCAATAAATCTTGCTATCTTTTTATTTATTTGTCGGCGTGGAGATGAGACGTGGCTGAGTGCGATGGCCAGAAGGGCGTCTGTATCTCTCTGTCTCTCCTTCATCTTTATATGGGAATCACTCACTCGCTGTTTTATGGATTCAGCAGCTCGTGCAGGGCAAAGAAAGAGTTTATTGATTTTAGATTTGGCAGGAAGGAGGGATGGAGGGTGCACACTTGTTCGCTCTCCCTCTCCCTCTCTCTCTCCCTGTTTCCTGCTGCTGTAGGAAAGAGGAGGAGGAGGAGAAGGAGGCCAGTATTCGTCAGAGTGACTTTGTCTCAGTGCAAATCAGAGGGGATGGAATTGGGACAGAGCCAGAGAGAGAAAGAGAGAGAGAGAGAGACAGAGAGAGAGAGAGAGAGAGAGAGACACAGAGAGAGTAGAGTCTTCATTTTTTATGTGATACAATGTGATGTTCAACATGTACAATGTTCTCATGTCACTGCCCCTAATGCCTTGATCAGGAGGCTCTATGATGAAGGCAGCGGGTAAGTGATCTCTATCACCTCCCTGTAGATTTGTCCCATGAACACATTGTGTCAATCCTGTGGCCATGCGGTCCAACATTCCTTTTGTTTCCCACTGCAATCAGTTCCCAATTACCAGCAATTCTAATTTTATCTTTCAGCTGAGATTCATAGTTCCCCTGGTGAGGGCATGCAGCCAGTACAGTTAGCTCACTCTGCTAATCCACTCTGAGAATAAAGATAAGCACACAACATGTAAATCACATGTAAAGTATAAACAATGGATTAAACAGTGGTGTTCATAAATCATACTGTGTGCTCTAGTCTCTGCCCTATACTGTATAAGCCAATCCCTGCTGCAGTTAGTTGATACTAACTGTTAGTTAATACAAAGATAAACTACAAGTCTAAGGACTTCCAGTGAGGATGTCTGGTTTACCTCATAGTCAGTAGTTTATCAGAAGGTAAAAATCATTAAAAAATTATTTCCAGGTTCCCTGTTGCTCTAATGAATGTGCTACATGTCAACCTTCAGTTGTACATAGAAATACTAAGTGAAACGAACTGTATCAGTCAGGGTTTAGGCCTCATCACAGCACAGAGTTAAAGTAGTAAATTACCTCCTATTGACCTCTGTTACTTGACCTCAGTGCAGCTTTTGACACCATTGATCATAGTATTCTCCTTCACAGATTAGAAAAGGTAGTAGGAATTAAGGGAACTGCCCTCTTGTGGCTCAGATCCTATTTGACTGATCGTTATCAGTTTGTAGATTTAGATGGTGACCATTCCTCATGTTCTCAAGTGGAGTTTGGTGTTCCACAGGGTTTAGTTTTAGGCCCACTGCTGTTTTCCCTTTACATGCTTCCTCTGGGCAACATAATCCGTAACCATGGTATTAGGTTTCATTGTTATGCTGATGACACACAATTATATGTCTCAGCAAAACCAGATAAGAAAAACCAGTTTACTAAAATTGAGCAGTGTGTGCAGGACATAAGAGATTGGATGTTAATTAATTTTCTTCTGCTTAATCCTGATAAGATGGAAGTTCTAGTCATAGGACCACAAGTAGCTAGAAGTAAGCTTTCTGATCACACTAACTTTAGATGGCCTTTCTGTTCCATCAAGTGCAACAGTAAAAGACCTCGGTGTGATTATAGATTCCAGCCTTTCGTTTGAAGGACATGTAGATAATATTACCAGGATAGCATTCTTTCACCTTAGAAATATTGCCAAGATAAGAAATATATTGTCACTAAATGATGCAGAAAAACTAATTCATGCTTTTATCACCTCTAGGTTGGACTATTGTAACGCCTTACTGTCTGGTTGTTCAACTAGGTGTATAAACAAGCTTCAGTTAGTCCAGAATGCAGCAGCGAGGGTCCTCACTAGAACCAGAAGATACGAGCACATCACCCCTATCTTATCTACACTGCATTGGCTCCCTGTGAAATTTCGCATCGTTTTTAAGATACTACTTTTGACGTATCTGAGTGAACTGCTAGTGTCTTACGATCTGCCACGCCTACTTCGATCAAATGATGCAATGTCAATGCTTGTCAATACCACGTATTATTAAAACTACAGCAGGGGGCGGAGCTTTTTCTTACAAAGCACCAAAGTTATGGAATAGTCTTCCTATTAATGTTCAGGACTCAGACACAGTCTCAGTGTTTAAGTCTAGACTAAAAACCTATTTATTTAGCACAGCATGTTTGTAAATAGATGAGCCTTAGGTAAAGGAGCAGATCTGGGGGACTCATGGACGTAGAGTATTCTGGTGAACTGGTATGTTTAGATGCTGTCCTCCCCACTCTCATTGTTAACTCAGGTTTGTTGACGGTGAGGTGATTGGTTGCTTTACATCTCAGTTCCCCCTCATGTCTGTGTTTCCTTCTGGCTTCTCCCTTTTAGTTATGCTGTTATAGTTAGTCCTACCGGAGTCCCTGCTTGCACTCTACACTAAATATACATTCACATTATACATTATTTGACTGTGACCAGACCGAACTGCCGTCTCTCCTTCTCTTCTGCTCTCTCCTCTTCTCCTCTCTCTCTCCTTTCCCTCTCCCTGTCTCTCTGTCGAGCTATACATGTCGCTCCTGAGCTGCCAGTGATCCAGACCCCTCTGCCCTCTGGACCTGTCTAACTCCTCCTGGAGTCCTGCTTCTGGTTGGAGATCTCGTCGCATGGATGCCCCGTGTGGTCTGCCTGGGATGCATGTGATGGCTGGGGATGGTTCCACTTTTCCACGAAGATTGTCCTGTCCTCGACTGATCCATTTAATTTTAACACATCTCCTGTTATACTGAACTTCCAGTCTTACACAGTATTATGCTGATCAATCCCTGCTATCCGTTATCACCCAGATGAGGATGGGTTCCCTGTCGAGTCTGGTTCCTCTCAAGGTTTCTTCCTATTACCTCAGGGAGTTTTTCCTTGCCACCGTCGCCCTCGGCTCGTTCATCAGGGACAAACTTATCATTTTGATTCATCACATTCACATTGCATACAAACTTACTTCCTTTGATTGTGTAAAGCTGCTTTGCGACAATGTCAATTGTTAAAAGCGCTATATAAATAAATTTTAAATTTAATTGAATTGTGTGTGTGTGTGTGTGTGTGTGAGAGAGAGAGAGAGAGAGAGAGAGAGAGAGAGAGAGTCTTTAGCACAGTTGGACTGGATCTCTCAACACCTCCTGGCTGGCTCGCCAATTTATAAACTTTACTTTTATGGAAAAAAGAAAACACTGGCTGATGTACTTTAACCAGTGTTTATAGAAAGGTGTTTTGTGATGTAATCGTACACTCTGTTCACGAGTGCTTTATCATGCTATACACATGATGCTGAAACCAACAGAGATTGAGGAGAAACACATTATGTATGTTGATGAGGCAAGATAGTAATGAGTAAAGTCAGGACAGATTTTATTTAGAACAGTAATATTCAAAATATATATCTAAATATATATCAAATAAACAGCACATGTCAAAAACATAAGAGAAACTAAAACAAGTAAACTAAATGCTCAGAAATGCATGATATCAACCAACACAGGTATTAATTATGGCTCATACAAAACAGGAGGACCATAGGAACTGTAACTGTAACTGTAGTACAAATGGAGACTCAGAATGCAAGTAGTTTACATTGCAATAATGTCCTGAGATTGGACGAGTTACAGCCAGCAATTACACAAATACCACACAAAAATGTCATAACAGAGATTTATAAACGAATGTGAAAGCAGTTAAGTGCAGGAGCGCTGAATTAAACATCCTCATCCTCCTTTCTACACCCCACTAATCTGCTTTTATTCTGTTTGGATCAAAATGACCCATTTAACATTTTTATAACCACAGAATGACAGAATGAAAAAAGACTCACTCCATCTTTCCACTCAGTGGTGTTGGCAGGAGCTCAAGCTGATGGCTGAGAAACAAAAAATATATATTTTCATCAACGAATGAGTCCAAATCATCCAAACCCATGTTCATTAGCCTGCTCTGTCCTGGATCAGTGACCTGACATGAAAAAATGGTGATAATTTGTTCACTTACAATGTCATTTTACAGCAAAAATCACAGGAAACAACAAGATCAATGGTCCATCGGGTCTGCATGTCCGAACTGAAATTGGTCCAAATCAGCTTGTTTATCAGCACACAATATAGACTGTATTATAGGCTTTCGATCTGTCTGACACCAACTGTACTGACCCCGAACCGTGTCCACCAGACACTGACCTCACATCCATACTGTAATAATTCAGCTGTAACCATATGCAAAGTCACTTAAAAAAGAGAAACAAATCTCCACAGTGAGAATTTTTTCAAAGAAGGACTATGTAAATTAACATTACCACAAATCTGCTCTGAAAACATCCAAATTCACCCAGAGCAGTTTGTCTTCAGCACAAATTAATCAGTTCCATTAGAAATTCTAACTTCAGGCGTTTAGAGATTATTTCATGTTGCCTTGTCTGAAATAATAATTTTCTTCACATTAAAAAAAAAAATGAAATTCACATTTTTAGAATCTACTCTTTTCAAATGCAAAGGAGAGCGAGCGAGTACCACGGCTGAAGACCCTGACATGTCAGAACTTTTATCTACTAAAGGTTCAGGATGTTCTGCTCTTCAACCTGGAGTCGGAGCTGTTTTTTTCCCCCTCCAGGTAAATGTCAAGTATGCTCAGCTTCAGTGCCGATGGATTTATTTGACTTGCCAAGTCCTTTTAGGAGACTTTTAAATACGTTGTCTTCCTGTGGTTTCATTAGTCACACTGTAAGAACTGTAGATTTTTTTTTCCTATAGACATACGATTTGCATACAAGATTATTTTTTACACTTACTGCAATGTGCTCCATGTGTTTTAGGTCAAAGAAAGGAAATTTAATGCATACAGCATCCTGATTAACATCAACTGTAACATTTGTCATGAATAATATGTTATCATAACAAATGCAAACAGAAACACAGAAGCTTCAAAACACATTGCAACTTTCACTGCGATGTAGAACAATGAGACACAGAGGATATACATAGCTTTGTCATGTGTCTAGCTACGTACGAGATACAGATATTTATCCAATACTAGGCATGCTCTCCATGTGACTGTCTCCTGTCAATCCCTCTGACACAAATTATTTGTGAACTTCTGAGAGCTCCTGTATTTGGAAGAGGGCAGATAGTGCTTTCCTCTGAGCATGTTATGAACGAGCAGCACACTACTGCCTTCACCTGTCTCAGAGCATGTACATGTTAGCCTTCACCCTTCCTGTCTTATCGCTCTGTATGAAGGATCAAGCTGAACAGTGTAAAGGAACCTGTGACTGATCAAACTGGAGACAAAATGTTCACAAATCCGGTGGATCGAATGATGTCTCAATGTCTTCCTGCCATGGTCCCTCCCACTTCTGGATGGCCACAGGAATGGATTCACAACCAGTCAAAGATTCACTTTTTAGATTTCATCTAAAACAACAGTGTCTCCTTAGTAATCGCTTCTAAGTCATTTTAAATCACCTCTGAACCGTGTTGTTCTATTCACAGCATGGTAGACACATGACTGCACAGGATGAATACTTAACAGTTCTTATATGAAGATCACACAAGCATGTGCACCAATGTTGCTGGAAGAATTCGTTCCATACTCATATCAGGATGATGATGATGAAGTGAATTGACACATGTAATGATGTGATCACACACAACAGAGAACAACAAAAATACTGGGCACTGAGAGCAAATTAAAAATGTAAAGAATAACAAACTGTTATTTATGGAAGAGATTCCTTAGGGGTATCAATATTATTGTAATATTTATAATATTTATTTTAGAAAATCGTGTCAGTTCTAACTCATGGTCTGAAAAATCTCTAAATATATATGAAATAAACAGCACAGGTCAAAAACATAACAGAACCTAAAACAAGGAAACTAAATGCTCAGAAATGCATATCAATCAACACAGATATTAGATATCAGTTAGATATCCACTGTCCCCAAGAACATCATCTAATGCCCCAACCAGAAACCGTGGATTACTAAAGAAGTGCATGCATTTCTGAAGACCAGAGACTCCTCCTTCAGAGCGGGGGTCAAAGTGGCCCTAAGAACAACATGTGCCAAACTGTCCCTGGCCATCAGAGAGGCAAAGCTAACACACGCATAGAGAATCCACAATCACTTCAGGGACAGCGGTGACACACGGCGCATGTGGCAGGGCAAAGAAGCCATCACTAACTACACGACGACATCACCTACCTGTGAAAGTGACGGCTCCCTTCCAGATGACTTGAACAGCTTCTACACGGTTCAACACACAGAACTACGTGGTTGTGAGAAAGACCTCTCCTCCTCCTCCCAACGACCAGGTGCTGTGTCTCACCATAGCTGATGTGAGGAAACTCTCCGTTAACCTATGTAAAACTGCTGGACCAGACAATATCCCTGGCAGAGTGCTCAGAGAATGTGCTGAACAGCTGGCAGATGTTCTAACCAACATCTTCAACATCTCTCTAAACAGCGCCATTGTTCCCATGTGTTTCAAGTCCACCACCATCGCCCCCTGCTGAAGAAGTCTTCTGTGTCCTGTCTTAATGACTACCGCCCTGTTGTGCTCATATCCATAATCATGAAGTGCTTCGAGCGGCTCGCATGAGACACATAAAGACCCTGCCCCCCAAACTGGACCCACTGCAGTTTGCTTATCGTCCTAACCGTTCAATGGATGATGCCATCTCCACCACACTCCATCTGGCCCTCACACACCTAGACAAGAAGGACATCTACGTTCGAATGTTGTACATAGATTACAGTTCAGCTTTCAATACTATCATCCCCCAACACCTGATCAGGAAGCTCAGCCTGTTGGGCCCGAACAACTCCCTCTGTAACTGAATCCTGAACTTTCTGACTGGAAGACCTCAGTCAGTATGGATCAGGAACTGCACCTCCAGCACCACCACACTGAGTAGAGTACAGGAACACCTCAGGGCTGTGTTCTTAGTCCCCTGCTGTTCACACTGCTGACTCACTACCAACCACATCAAGTTTGCCGACGACATGACCGTGGTAGGTCTCATCAGCAAGAACGATGAGTCAGCGTACAGAGAGGAAGTTGCAGAGCCTAACGAACTGATGTAAAGACAACAACCTGTCTCTGAACAGCCTGAACAACCTGTCTTAATAAGACAAAAGAGGTGGTTGTCGACGGCTCCTCTGTGGAGACTGTCAACAGCACCAAATTCCTGGGGGTCTACCTGGAGGAGAACTTCATCTGGTCCCTCAACACCAGCTCCTTGCACAAGAAAGCCCAACAGCATCTTTTCATCAACTATTACACAGTATATTGTATTATATTATCGCAGTTTATTGTATTGTGTCATATTGTCGTGTTGCTGCTTCTGTTTGCACATTTGCATGTACACTTTACATCTTGTGTTATCTTTTGTATAGTAATGTCGTTTGTATAGTACTTTTTATAGAATTCTTTTTAAAAAATAATTTACAGTGTAAATATGGTTTTCCAAAGATAGTCAGCAAATTAGGTGTCCTAGTAGTTAGTTTCTGTTAATTTATGTTACATGTACTGTATGTAGCACCTTGATCCTGGAGGAACGCCTTTTTGTTTCACTGTATACTGAACTGTATATAATTGAAATGACAATAAAAGTAATTTTACTCCTTGACTTACTTGACTTGACTTGACCTGACCTGAGATATCTAATATACAGTGGAGGGTGTATAGCCCAAAAGTATTGGGACAAAAATGAAATTCAGTGTTTGGTGTTAAACAAAATATAAATAGACCAACTCACCGCTTTAATCATTTAATCATAGATTTAATTATATCCCATGGTATAGATGTCTCTAATATAGACATTCTACCTCAAAGTGATGATAACACAGACCATCACCTCCTGATATATACTCTACCTGTAGAACAGCATAGCTGTGCCTCCCCATGTTATCAATTCGGTAGAAATATTAATCCGACTACTAAAGACAGATTCACAAGTAAACTGCCCGGATCTGTCCCAATTTCTTATCAGACCCCTAAGTGCAGACGATCTAGATGAAGTGACTAGCAGCATGGGCACTATTTTTACCAGTACATTAGACACTGTTGCTCCCATCAGATTAAAAAAGTCAGAGAACACTTGCACCATGGTACAACAGTCAACATACTACAACGTACAACATGGTACAACATACTCGCGCCCTAAAGAGAGCAACCCGTAACCTCGAGCAAAAATGGAGGAAAACTAAATTAGGAGTCTTTAGAATCGCGTATAAAGGTAGTATGTGCAGCTATAGACGGGCTCTAAAAGCTGCTAGGGCCGAGCATCTGAGCCAACTGATAGCAAGAAACCAAAACAATCCCAGGTTCCTATTTAGTACAGTGGCTAGACTAACAAACCCTAAGCCCCTAATCATCTATACCGCTTAATCCTGTATTCAGGGTCACGGGGGGCCTGGAGCCTCCCAGGAGACTTAGGGCACATGGCAGGGTACACCCTGTACAGGGTGCCAATCCATCGCAGGACACAGACACACACATACACTCACTCATTCACACACACACACACACACTACGGGCAATTTGGGAACGCCAATTAGCCTAACCTACATGTCTTTGGACTGTGGGAGGAAACCCACCAAGCACGGGGAGAACATGCAAACTCCATGCACACAGAGACGGGAATCGAGCCTGGCCGGGGATCGAACCCGGACCCTGGCGGTGCAAGGCGACAGTGCTAGCCACTACACCACTGTGCCGCCTAGTACAGAAACTGCACTAGTTAAAATTGCAAATTACTTGTTTTTAGCTTCGGACCAAGGCTGCATCTCAATTCTCGTCTTACTTAAAGTAAAGTATTTTGTCACATATACATTACAGCACAGTGAAATTCCTTCTTCGCATATACCAGCGTAACTGGGGTCAGAGGGCAGGGTCAGCCATGGTACAGCGCCCCTGGAGCAGATAGGGTTAAGGGCCTTGCTCAAGGGCCCAACAATGGCAACCTGGCTGAGGAATCGAACCGCCGATCTTCCGATCAGTAACTCAGTGCCTTAACCCTCTGAGTCACCACTGAAATTAGTACTGCATTCGACATAATAGACCATAACATTCTCATAGATCGCTTACAAAATCACACGTGTCTGATCGACGCCATTTTGTAGATCTAAATGGAGAACAGTCTGGTGTAATGCCAGAGAAATATGGGGTGCCACAAGGGTCAGTTTTAGGACCTCTGCTTTTCTCCATATACATGCTTCCCTTGGGTAACATCATTAGAGGACATGGGATTAGTTTCCATTATTATGCTGATGATACCCAGTTATACATCTCCACAAAACCAGCTGAAATACCCAAATTGTCTAGACTATCTGAGTGTATTCAAGATATAAAAGATAATGGATAACAGATAATTTTCTTTTACTAAATTCAGATAAGACAGAGATATTACTTATTGGCCCAAAAACCAGTACACACCAGCTCTCACAATTCAGCTTGCAGTTAGAAGGATGTACTGTTACCACCAGCTCGACAGTGAAAGACCTGGGTGTAATATTAGACAGTAACTTATCCTTTGAAAATCATATTTCCAACATCACAAAAACAGCCTTTTCCACCTTAGAAATATTGCCAAGCTTAGGAACATTTTAGCTGGTTCATGCATTCATGTCCTCCAGACTGAACTGCTGTAATGCATTACTGGGTGGTTGTCCTGCATCTGCAATAAACAAGCTACAGTTAGTCCAAAATGCAGCAGCCAGGTTCTCACTAGATCCAGAAAATATAACCCCAATATTATCATCCCTGCACTGGCTACCTGTTCAGTTTAGAATTAATTACAAACTTGCATTACTTACGTACAAGGCTCTAAACGATCTAGCTCCCACTTACCTAACCGTTACAATCCACCACGCTCCTTAAGATCACAAAACTCCTGGTAGTTCCCAGAATATCAAAATCTACAAAAGGAGGAGGGGCATTTTCATATTTAGCTCCAAAGCTTTGGAATAGTCTTCCTGACAGTGTTCGGGGCTCAGACACAGTTTCCCAGTTTAAAAGTCGACTCAAGACACATCTCTATAATCTGACATACACATAATTTATTTCTTTACCTCATACTCCAGTACATCTATCCTGAATGGCAGCTACGCTAATTCTTTTTACCTGCTCTTTATTTTTCCACCCATCCCGAGGCATCTGGAGATTGTTCCAGCTTCAGTAGACAGAGACCAACCCTGCGAGGTTCCTGAGGCATCCAGGACCTGCTCCAGTGGATTCTGCTTCATTTTGGTTTGGATCTACACATGCTGCTCCTGAGCTCCCAGTGATCCAGACCCCCATCTGCCCTCTGCACCTGCTGACTCATCCCTGTTAATTTAAAGACTTAAAGACCTTCTGTTATATCGAACTTTCAGCTGCATAACACACGTGATGTTATATAATCGCTGCTCTCCGTTATCACCCAGATGAGGATGGGTTCCCTGTTGAGTCTGGTTCCTCTCAAGGTTTCTTCCTATTGCCATCTCAGGGAGTTTTTCCTTGCCACTGTCACCGTCACCCTTGGCTTGCTCATCAGGGACAATCTCATTATCTAGACACATTTTTCTTACACATACACACTTCCAGTAATTTTCTTTTTCATTTTCTTTTCATTTCTGTGAAGCTGCTTTGAGACAATGACCATTGTTAAAAGCGCTAAAGAAAAAAAAATAATTTAATAATGATTTTTTCTCTCTCTCTCTCTTTTAAATAAGACAATTAGAATTATATTGATATTTTGTTTTTGTTTGTGAAGTCACTCTACAACAACCAATATTTAGTCTAAAATGTTCTTCAAATAATTTCAGAATATTTATTCTTTTCACATTTTATACACATTTCCATATTTTCCACATTTTCTTTTAATTCTGTAAAGCTGCCTTGCTTTTGCTTCAAATGCATCTACAGTACTCTGGTGTCACTCACTCAATCAATGGCAACTTGATCACTTCCTGAAGTCCCTTCCTTGTACAGAAGACAAGTTCTTGACATTTCCTAGTTCTTCACCATTGTCCATTGTTTAAGTCTGGAAATGACCAAGGTCAGGCCTCCAGAAGATGAACACCAGAACAACATAGTGTTCCAGTTCAATAGAACAACTTTTCTTCAGATACATAGGAGAGAACTCATTAGTGACATCAGATTCAGATCCGCATACTGCTTTTAAGTCCCGCCTTCCTGGGCTTGGATTGGCTAAGCTGTGAGAATCTAACCATTTATAGATGGCACAGAAGGAGGGATTTGTTGTAACATTGCCTGATGAGGTGCAGTGGCTGATGGGAATTGTAGTTAAACACCATGTGTCTCTTTGTTTTCTCTCATCCAAACCAAGGGGGAACCTCCATAACCACTAGGAGCTGACACTAAAAGTCACTAAGAGTCTCCACAGTTAAATTGTTAAAATGTCCAAATTTACAACAGAAAAAAAAAAAAAAAAACACTTTTGGTCTCCATAGCTAGATTTCACATTCATGACACCTGTACAGGGGGTCAATATTTATGGAACACATCAGTTAAAATGATATTAGGACATAAAGGTATACATACTGTAATTAAGAGTGTAGCTGATTTGAGTGATGCAACGTAACATTAGCTTGTAAATGAACATTAGCAACCGTATCATTTTAAAATAATTAAAATAAATATAAGTTGGCTAGATTGTGGAGGTAACTGAAGTAGGCATGTTCCAACCAAAAGCCAGGATCTGTTTGCTCCGCCTATGTGACCATTTATGGATTAAACAGGGTTTAGGCGTAGTCAGCTGTTGCTAAGATGGAGATGATCAGAGCTCCCACAGCTGAGCTTTGAATCTGCTCTTGTCGAGGTTTGTACACAGTCTGTGTGAGCGGAACATTTAAAGATTTTACACAGAACCCAACAGCAGGGATGTAAAGGATCCTAAAAGAAAGCGCTGAGTTATAATATTATTATTATTATAATGTTTATTATTATTATAATATTATAAGCTGTACTGATGAGGCTACGGCATTAAAGAAACTCAAATTATTCCGGACACCTAGGAAAGATTCAAGGACTGCCCATCTATTGAAGTCTCCGCCCACTTTTTAATTTTTTTTTTACAAATGATCCATGATCATAAACACATGTACATAAACTGTACATTAAACCAAAGTCTAACCTCATCTCTCTCTCTCTCTCTCTCTCTCTCTCTCTCTCACACACACACACACACACACACACACACACACACACACACACACACACACACACACACACACACACACACATGGCCGGAATAGGAAAGGTTCTGAAGGATGTCCCTGCAATGCTATTATGATGATTTCAGCATTTACATTTAGATGGAAGAATTTTTGAAGCAGAGAAATTTCCTTCTTCATTCGAGATCTGAGAGAAAATTGAAAACTTGAGAATTTGAGACGGCAAAGTGGAAACGGACGAAGAGAGAGAAAACGAGAGCGTGAGCAGGAGCAGGATGGTTTGCCTCGATTTTCTCAGGGTGTCAGCGTGACTGTTCAACATAATCACTAGCAACCTGCTTGCTCAAAACTTTTTGCCCCCACCCGCTGTGTCGTTTCTCCTGTCTCACACTTCACTTGTACACTTCCTCTCAGGGTAGTGTGGTGTAGTGTAGTTTAGTGTAGTGCCTGAGAACATCTGGAAGAAGCCTTTAGATATAACTTTAGACATACAGTCTTATTGTTTCTCACAATGCACTAAGGACCTGATGGTAAACTTTTTCCTTATTATGTCAATTAGAACCCTATAGTATATAAATACAATATTGTGCCTTGGCCACACCTAGAATGCGCAGCTCTCCAACAACAAATACAGCAATGGAAGGACCTCGAACAATTAAAATGGTCTCAATTTCAAGAAGGATTACAGCAAATGCGGGCCACAGGTCGTTGGAACAACCAGAAACTGAACAAGACAACCAAGTCTAAATACCTTGAGTCACCATGGCAACACCATCCCTAACACTCCAATGTTAATGTCAATGTGGTATGGCTCAACTGGAAACAGGTACAGGAGTCCTATATGGCATTAAGATGCCTGAACACCTCAAGATGAAAGTCTGCAGGATGGTGTCCAGTAGCCCTCAATGGGGCAGAGAGCTGGCCAATCACTGGTGAGATATAAGATGTGCTGATGGACTCTCAGCCTGACCCGCTTTGACCACACAATGACTGAGGACATCTGAACGAGACCTGGGCCTGTATTCACAAAGCTTCTTAAGCCTAAAAGTTACTCCTAGTGACGAAATTCTATTACGAATATCTAAGAATTTCTCCTTAAATTTAGGATTAAATCTTAGTAAAGATAAAAATGATTCACAAAACATCTTAGCCCTAAAAAAGCTCCTAAGGTAAAATTTGTTAAGAGTAGAGAGGAGGACTTTTAAGAGGCTTAAGAGTTTCTCTAACAGAGGACAAAATGGCGGAAGGAAGAAATATTCTCCAAACACTGAACGTAAAGCTAAAAGTAAACGCTGCTCTTCTGTCCAGTTTGGTTTTCTTGAAGTTTTACTTCCTTCCATCTCTCTTGGATTGAAATTAAATAAACTGTCCTGTGATCATGTAAATTGTAAAAGCTGAGACTCCCATCAATCTAAAATGGATCACAAGTAATAAAATCAGTACAGTAAATAAATGTAAGAACTTAAATATAGTAACTACTGTGTGGAAATTGGCTGCTTCAAAAGTCGACAGATTTTCAACATTTAGTAGTTTAAATATCTTTAAAACATTTAGCCTAGAAACTTTGTATATATATATATATATATATATATATATATATATATATATATATATATATATATATATATATATATATATATATATATATATACATATACATATATATATACAAAAATTATGATTTCACTGTTGGTTCTATTATCATATAGTCTGTTTTCACAAAGAGCACATTTCAAAACCTTTGCAGAGGTCAGAGGTTATTTTTTAGTAACCAATCACAGTCCTTGAATTGCTGCATCATCCCTAGCGACAGGGTAGACCACACCCCTTCACTAACATAAAAGTTTTTCTACTTTCCTTACTCAGAGTTGTTTTAAAAAATTTCCTAAATCACTTTTAATCTAGGACTCCCAGCTAGGACTTTTTAAGCTAAGATAGGAGCTCTGAGAGAAATCTAAGAAGCTTTGTGAGTACGGGCCCTGAAGTTGCCTCAGTCAAGAAGAAAGAAAGTGATAAAAGCCTGGTGAATACTGACCACATGGCCTCGACCCTGCAGACACCCATGAAGTAATGATTAGTTGTGTAATCAAGTTTTATAAGCGTAAAAAAATAATAAGCTTTTTAATAATAATTTTATAAGCTTATAAGTTTTAAAGTTTACAGTAATTTACTGTAAAAATAATAATATGTATTTTATTAGATGAGACACTAATTAAAGTTTTTAATTAAATATGAATAACATTATCCTTCATCTATAAAAGCATTTTAGTAACTTTTATTACGATATTTTAGTTAAATTGACTTATTTTTTATAATGAATAAAAATTGAATCTGAATAATTAATTGAATAGTAATTAAATGCATTTATAGAATTAATGATGTCTAATGTATATTTTAAATATTAATTAAACTATAAAGTTACATTTGTAAGTGTGTTATCAGAAAATGTCATTGTTATCTTTTTGCTCTGTGTGTGTGTGTGTGTGTGTGTGTGTGTGTGTGTGTGTGTGATTTTTAGCAAAAAAAAAAAAAAAAGACTTTTATTTTGTCCTGGTTTGTACTTTGTCGTATGAGTCGTCGCTCTCTTTTGGCCGAGCCGAGATAACGATCCCATCACACTGCCGAGATGCGCGTATCTCAGCTAATTACTGCTGACGAGATAAATCTCACACAGCGACAGGGTTAGTGATGACATCATCATATTCCTGTGTGTGTCTGTGTGTGTGTGTGTACGTTTGTGTAGTCAGCCATTACTCTGTCACTTTAGAAGCACCTGTCTCCATGGCGATAAGAGCCCTGCCCTCTTTTGTCTAAATTAAGGCGAGCGCTGGTTGTGTGGAGAACAGAGGAAAGAAAGATAACACTCCCATTCCTCGATCCCTCGCTCACTGCCAACAAATCTGTCTATCCCGCCTGCTCTTTTTCTCCCTATTATCCCTCATTCACCAGGCAGAAAAAACCTGAGCAGAAATGAAGTTTTACACACCTGAGCCCTCTGAGTGTGTGTGTGTGAGAGGAGATCCTCACATACTGAAAGAGAGAGAGAGAGAGAGAGAGAGAGAGAGAGAGAGAGTTAGGGAGGGTACAAGGATAGAAAGAGATGTAGAAAGATAGAGAAGATGACTAAGAGAAGGAACCCATTCGGTAACAAATGACATCCCAAGTACATAAAGTACAAGAACAATTGTTAGAAGGTGGAGGGGGGAGAGGGGGGAGAGGGGGGGGGGTCCATGAGACAGAGAAAATAACACAGAAATCATGAGAACATAGAGAGACAGGAGAAAAGAATGACAAATAAAATAAGAGAGAAAGAAAGAAGAGAAAAAGATGTTATCTTATAAATATGGAGAGAGAGAGAGAGAGAGAGAAAACAGATAGGCAGAAAAAATATAAATAAAGAAAAAGAGGAAGATAAACTGGAAAAAATTGGATGAAAGAAAGTAAGAGAGAGAGAGAGACAGAGAGAGAGACAGAGAGAGAGAGGGAGAGAGAGACAGAGAGAGAGAGAGAGACAGAGAGAGAGAGAGACAGAGAGAGACAGAGAGAGAAAGAGACAGAGAGAGACAGAGAGAGAGAGAGAGAGAGACAGAGACAGAGAGAGACAGAGACAGAGAGAGAGAGACAGAGACACAGAGAGAGAGAGAGACAGAGACAGAGAGAGAGACAGAGAGAGACAGAGACAGAGACAGAGAGAGAGACAGAGAGAGAGAGAGACAGAGACAGAGAGAGAGAGAGAGACAGAGACAGAGAGAGAGAGAGAGAGAGAGACAGAGAGAGAGACAGAGACAGAGAGAGAGA
>JAAGKR010011732.1:0-18485 GCA_011419295.1 Clarias macrocephalus
GTGTGTGAGTGTGTGAGTGTGTGAGTGTGTGAGTGAGTGTGTGAGTGAGTGAGTGTGTGAGTGAGTGTGTGAGTGAGTGTGTGAGTGAGTGTGTGAGTGTGTGAGTGTGTGAGTGTGTGAGTGAGTGAGTGTGTGAGTGAGTGAGTGAGTGAGTGAGTGAGTGTGTGTGTGAGTGAATGTGTGTGTGTGAGTGAATGTGTGTGTGTGAGTGAATGTGTGTGTGTGAGTGAATGTGTGTGTGTGAGTGAATGTGTGTGAGTGAGTGAATGTGTGTGAGTGTGAACAAGCTGGACTGGAATAACTGACTAGACTGACTGAGCCCAAGAATTCACGAGCGTTTAGTCACATTTCAGCATTCACACACACACACACACACACACACACACACACACACGATATCTGCAGATACATTATTCTTATAATACATGAGTCGAGCACTGTATAGGTTTAGGAAGTAAGTTAAGTGCCCTAAGGAGTGCCCCTGTGTAGGGATCTAGGGGTCTTGTTGTTCTGTCAGATATTTGGTCTCTTGACCTTATCCGCCTTCTTAGTAAAAAAAAAAAAAGGAGTAAAAGTAGACCTGCACCTCCTATAGACGGGACTCAATAGTCTTCTCCACATCACCATCACCATTCCATTAGTCTCGCGCTTCTACAAGTATCACGATTTTATAAATATCCCGGTTCGATATGACATTCTCTCTGGATTTTGTTGCAATTTTAAAGCTTTAAAAAAAGTTAAACTTTAAATTAGGGCTACATTTAACTAAAAAGTAAATTCCTTTCCTTATAACATATAACATATAGGCTCAGCATTTAAACACTAAAAGCTAACTGTAAGTACCAGAGTTGAACATCTGTAAGTACCAGCGTACACATCTGTCATCTGCCATAATTATTATTTCTAAACAAACCTGTATGTAATATAATATTATAGAATATAAATAAACCCACCACACGGGACGAAAACGTGTGAACAGTTCAGAGAGCGCCACCTGTAGGATAAAAAATGAACCATGACGTTTTACTGCCTCAAACGCCTCCAAAGTCTCAAAACTCAACTTGACAGTGAGCAGGCTGCGAGCGTATGCGGCTTCTAATGCATGTGATTTTCATCTAATTGGTGCTGGCGGTGGTGCCACTGTTTGCCTCCAGTCAGGTACTTAAACCAACAACTCTATACGTTCCAGGTTAGTGCGAAAGTAATGAAAGTGTTTGCCTGCAATTTGCTGCTGTGAACCTAAACAGCTCCAACAACAACAAAAAAAAAGAAGTGGGTCACGGGGGGCGTGGTGCCTGTCTCAGGGGACTTGTACCATGCTGAGCCAGTCCATCTCTGTGGGAGGAAACCAGAGTACCTAGAGGAAACCCACCAAGCACAGGGAGAACATGCAAAATCCACACGCACACACAGACCCTGAGGCGGGAATCGAACCTGGACCCTGGAGGTGCAAGGCTATAATGCTAACCACTACGCCATCGTTCCGCCTACAAAAAGCTGAACATGACGAAATGATTTTGAAAGTTACATGATGCCCTAACGAGCATGATGTAACGCTTGAGAGCATCCTCTATTGTGCAAGCAGGTACGAAAACCACCATACATAAAGTTGTGGCTACTAGGTGGAAACGCTAAGCTTTGGAACGTGATGTCCTCACCGTGCCGGAGACGTTATACATGTACAATGACTGGAGATGCCAAAGTCTTGCTTCCATGTGTGATCAGGACAGAACATGAACGCCTGTTACTCGTTAGCTATCTCGATCATTCGGAACGTGCGCCTGCTGGCCGATCCTTGAACTCTGTGATTGGTTGACGTTAAGCTTTGTACGCTCGCAGGCTGTCAATGTTTTCAAACGATTCCGTTTAGCCTCTGGGGCCAAGATCGCTGTAGCGATGTAGTGCACTTATCTAGGGAGTAGGCAACCGAATCGTAATTGGCTTGCTTTTACACCCTGGATTTGCTGTATTGTATTCTGATTCTCCCTTGTTGTGTTCACAGGAAACAGGTCTTTATGAGTATAAAGTGTTCGGCTCGCTGTCTGGCTGTTCACCAGATGTCTGCGCAGATGTTTACATGGACCTGGCCTACAGGAAGCAGTGGGACTCTTACGTCAAAGGTAACTTTAGAGCAGGTGATATTTCTCAGACAACGGAGGGGTGAAGCAGGTTCGGCCGCCACACGGCCCAGAAAGTTTGTACAGCAGTTGAACATCTGCCTCTCCATCCATCCATCCATACATCCATCCATCCATCCATCCTTTCTTTTGTCCAGTCAACATTGCTAAAGGGAGGCACAGGAGTCGCCGTGACCCTGGTGTAGATGTAGATTCTCAGCAGACTTCAGGTTCAGAAAATCTGCTCCTGTGTGTTCAGGATTTAACACTGATCCTCTGAACGTGATATTCTAGAACATTCCATCACTGTGCGAACTCCACAGAGTTCAATCCAACTGGGTTTGGAAGACTGATGGACTTTAAGACTGAAAGTTAAAATTTAACACTTTACTTACAGATGTGTTATTTCACAGTGTCACTCACACACACCTGACACACTCCTCAAACCAGAGATACCACATAACTTCAGTGCACTCACTCAACCAGTAAAGAGTTTAGTGATGATTCTTACAGTTGTTGTAAGAAATGAACCTGTTCCTGTAGCATCTGGTCCGTTGACATTACAGACAGGAAGCACTTGGAGAAGGGAAGATTCTTAAAATAAATAATAATAAAAAAAAACCTGCGTATGGTTCCTCAAACACAGTTTCTGTGAGTCGCTGCGGTTACAAAATCTTAATGACTCTGAATCATTAAGAGTTGTTGCGTTGGTAAGGCCACGGATGACACTGATGACTTATGACCGGCTCTGTGGTGCAATTCGAATGTCTCCGGATCCCTGCAGAGAGACCCGCGATAACCGATGAAACGATAGCGGCATGATCTTGGTGCTTTTCCGTCACATGCCAGAGTGGTGATGGTAGCACGGTGTAGGTGAACCCATAATTACTAGAGATGGGGGGGATAAACGATTCAGTTATCAATCGCGATTGTTTTGTGTGCTGATTCAGGTATCGTCACACTGATTCCACAATCAGTTTTTTAAAGTTTTTACATTTATAATATGATACACTGGTTGATCTTACCTGACTGATCGGCCTGGGATATAACCGATTCTGTGCTTTTGGAGACGTATTAGGCTGTAAGACGTCCCTGTTTCTTTATAGTGGATGTAATGTCACTAATCAGCCGAATGACTCTAATATATACACTGTACTCTTCTCATTTTCCAACATGGATTTGATTTGTTTGTTTTGCTTCATATTTCTCCTTTGTCCTCATCTTAACCTGGTTCTGCACAACTAATGCTGCGTTGTGCCTCTTTTTGTCTCGTAGTCTCTTTCAGACAAAACTCTTGATCTGTCACGCAACAGGTAAAGGGCGTGGAATCAGTGTGTAGCAGAGAGTGTGTGTGTGTGTGTCCCACACTGTGCTCGTGTTAGCGTGTTCGCATTTTAGCAACGCGTTTGTGTGGTGTGTAGCTGTGTGTGTACCTTTATGTGATCACAGTGTGTGGTGATTTAATAAGACCCACAGTTGTGAAGTAGCTGCGTTCAGACAGGATCAGACACCCAGTCTGGGTACCAATAGTCCCGGGTTCCTGAACCTGTACCTGGTCTCTCAGTACATTTGTACATTGTTGATGTTGATGTTCAGGAAGAAGCGAAGGCTGTGTGTTGTGCACGTTGTGTATTTCTTTTGTCTAAACAAGTGCATGAGTTTTCCCTCTAATGTAAATCTCTCTCTCTTACTTTGCAAAATGAGACAAAGATCAGGACAGGGATTTCCTGTAAATGCAAACAAGCTGGCTCTGTGTGCGCGAGAGAAAAGGAGTGTGTGTGTGTGTGTGTGTGTGTGTGTGTGTGTGTGTGTGTGTGTGTGTGTGTGTGTGTGTGTGTATAAAACGGTATACGTGTGTGTCATAACATTTACTTTCATGTGATTTACGTCATGAAACAAACCAACTATAACACGGCACCCATGAGGAGCATATTTCCTCTCTGATCATCCCCAGCTGTGTGTGTGTGAGCCTTTTTGGGAGTAGATGTGGATCTTTTTGTAGTCAAAGTGTTGTTTATTTATTATCTAACTATAAACATGTGTTATGTAAATATGCACTGTGTGTGTGTGTGTGTGTGTGCTGTGTGTGTGTGTGTGTGTTTACACTCAGAGCTCCATGAGAAAGATTATGATGGACAGAAGGCCATTTACTGGGAGGTGAAATATCCCTTTCCACTCTCCAACAGGGACGTATCCTTAACACAACCTGCGTTACTCATGTCACTGCCTCTACTGTGTGCGCGCGTGTGTGCGCGTTCCTCTTCCTTAACCGTACTCCCCACCTCAGTATGTGTACATCCGGGAGCGCAGGGACCTGCAGGTGAACGGGAGAAAGATCTGTGTGGTGTTGGCGAGGAGCTCGGCGGTGCCTCAATGCTCCGAGAAGCCCGGAGTAATCAGGGTGAAGGACTACAAGCAGTCTGTCGCCATGGAGTCTGATGGAGCCCAGGGCACTAAAGGTATATGCACACACTGACCATCAGTGTAAGTTGTCCGGGTTGCTCCTTTTGCTTCTGTTTTTATTTATTTATTTTTTTTATATGGTAATTTAAAAAGTGGACGGACTCCGGTGTCTCCACCAGCAGGGCACGATGAGGAAGCTACGAAATTTTACTGCATATTTGTTAAAGCTGGAGCGTTTGTGATGTGGTTTCTGAAAAATGGGTAAACCAGGTGAACACGTTGAATCTCGTCTCTGTTCTAGTCTTCATGAACTACTTTGACAATCCTGGAGGAAGCATCCCAACATGGCTCGTCAACTGGGCGGCGAAGGTGAGCGTGTGTAGGGTAGAACTTAAGTAAAAAACTTTGGATTGAGGTTGATGTGTTGATTGTGTGTGCGTGCGTGCAGAGTGGAGTTCCTGGCTTTCTGAAGGACATGCAGGATGCCTGCAGTAAATACGCTAACTACTGCAAGAAGTGAAGTGCACTTTGACCTCGTTCCATCCATCTCTCCACTCGTCTTCACCACTCGTACACCTCTCTGTCTCTCTCTCTCTCTCTCTCTCTCTCTCTCTCTCTCTCTCTCTCTCTCTCTCTCTCTGTCTCTCTCTCTCTCTCTCTCTGGATAACAAACTGAGCCTAAAACTAGAAAATGACATCACGTGATTTCAACAAACAGGCTTACAGTGGTACCTCGGCACACAAATTAATTAAAACAAAGTTTTCCTGAGCATACGAAGCATTTTCGGCATACGAGCGAACGAGCCTAATGCCGGCTATGTTGCATACGTTAAGGAACCGTTAGAAAACTTGTCCAGTGGAAAGACGAGCAAAGCGAGTCCACATATGTTGTGTTTTTATTTTTTCCGAATTTGTGCAAGATTTAGTGAAGACGCAGCACCGCGGGTCCCACGAATGTTGTCAAAGCAGCTGGTGCCGAGAGGAATCATGAATTAATGTTAACTAAGGTTTAATGTCTATTTATTTCACATTTTACCTTATCTGCATGTACATTATTTCATATGGGAAAATGCGTTTCATAATACAAAATTTGACCTTAAGAACTCGCCTCCGGAACGGATTAAACTCCCATGCCGAGGTACCGCTGTATATTCAAGTGATTATTTTTAAAGTCGAGTCACAGATGCATCTCTGCTCAACATTATGTTGCCGCTCGCTTTTCCGGAATCCTGTCACATTACTGTGTACGATCCTGACCATCACATTATACAGTAGATCTGACACGACCTTACAATAATGCTACTCTCTCTCATTTATTTGAATCCTATGTCACGCTGGCGCACTGAAATGCACTATTTTAAAAGAAAAAAAAAATTACTCCTTTTTTATATCCTGTAGGGAGATGAATTGGACTAGAGAGCAAAAGGGTTGCAGGAGGCATTTGCTTGACATGTGTGTCATCCATGGAGCCATGTGTAGGCAGTATAGTTCTAATAGACAATGAAAAGATTTATTTTTCACATAAGTCACTAAACACAAGCACACAAGAAAATTGTGACGAGGGGTTTGTCTAGTGACTTTGCATCACTTTGGTTTGTTTCTTATTATTACCGTATTCTTAGTATTACCACATTTTAGGCATTTTTTGGATGTTCTTATCCAAAGTGACCTACATAAGTGCTTTGAAGTTATTAGAGAGATCCTTACACTGGGTTACATTAGGTTACTAACTAGAAGTACCATCAGATACTGTTGGGAAGTTGTGGTGGTGGTGGGAGTGTTGAAGAGGTTGAGGCAACCCCAACCCCCTCCAAATCTAAATCTAAAAGCATCTGGAACAGTTCCTTCAGACCACACACACACAGACACACACAGACACACACAGACACACACAGACACACACAGACACACACAGACACACACAGACACACACCTCTGTAGTAAAGAACATGTCGAACTGCCCCCTTCTGGTGGCATACTGTACTACTGAATCATTGACGATGTTCACGGTGCTGAAATCTCTCTGCTGTTTTTCACTCCATGCTGTAATTTTATTAACGCTGAGATGTCTTTATTTTGTTCTATTTTTTATATAAAGAAAACTCTAGGGGGTGTTGAAGGTTGAGTTAACCCAAACAAGCCCCCCCCCCCCCCAATCTAAATCTCAATCATGGGCATCTGAAAAGGTTTTGTCAGACAAATAACAAAAATCATTAAAAAGTCATCGAAGTCATTCGGCTTCTTTTCATGCTGTTCCTATAAATCATGTCCAAACCCAGAAATTACAAAGTTCTGTGATGATTCTTCAGCGACGCCATCTTGGCAGACTTCGGTGTATACAGGGTTCGCTGATGAAATCTGCATCACTGCATCAAAAAATCCATGCTGTAATTTTTCAACTCTGAAATTTCTTTATTCCGTTCTTATATTTATCTGAAGAAAACTCTATGCCTATCCCATCATTTTACTGGAAACACTCGTTGATGGATAAAGAGGAAGATAACTTGCGCACTTTATATTATAGCCTGGCGAAGCCTGGCGAGCTGTTTTTCCATGAGAAATAAAATGTGGAGAGAAGTTTAGATTTATTTTTATGTTTATATATATTTTTTTTCTGGGAAATTTTTGTTGTACACTGGAGAATATTTAGTATGTTCTTTTTTTTTTTTTTTAATAAACTTTACGGTTTACGGTGAATGACAATATGTTAAATGGTTTTGTGGGTGTGAAGTATTTAGGTTTGGTTTATAGGAACAGTTCAGGGAAATATACAAAATGTTCCGCTCATGTCAGTTGTGAGATTAGTGCTTTTTATTTTATTTTTTATGTTTTGCACTAGGAGGCTAGTGTAGCTATCCCACTTCATCAATTCATCGTACTCAAGCAAAAAAAAGTAACAAACTATTGCTAATTGGAGCGAATGATATGCAAAAGAGCTATATTTAAAAATGGAAAGATTTCTGAAACACGCCTTACTTTGAAATAGAATCCTACTGATCATTCAAACTGCATTTTCTTCATTTCTATAGTAGAATAGGTGTCAGTCTGCCCTCTGTTGCCTGCATGGGGTATTGCTGAATAATTAATGATGTTCATGGTGCTGAAATCTATTCGCTGTTTTACACTCCACTCATTTATGAAAACAAAAGCGCTTTGAACGTTTTCTTACTCAGTTCATTCAGTAGGTTGTTTTTTATCTCTGTTTAACAATATACCGTAATATAAACAAGGCATTTGTTTAGCACTGTGGGAAAAAAAAATCTTAAAATACATTAAATGCATAACTTAATGATAGATTCAGTAAAAGTTGGGCAAATCCCACAAAGTTTCTAGTCAAACACGATATTTTGGACAAGAAGTCTCTTGCACAAAGTTGGATCTTATGATTTTATTTTAGATTTTTCTCACTAAAAGGGGTCGATTTCAAATATTTTCATACCGCCTTACTCTATTTTGAAGTGCATGTGCTTTTATATGGATATGGTTTATCAGAATGTGGTTCTGCTCTACTTTTCTTTCACTGTGTCATTTATTTTATTGTATTTTTTTTTCAAAGCATGAATACCTCTTGTAATGTGTGCAAGTTATAATTAATTATAATTTAATCAGCTGTAGTGTAGTGTTTATTGGTCTGAATTATATGCCTCTGATTGCAATAATAAAAAAATAATCATAGCCCGTCTTGTTATTGTTGATGTTATGAAATGAGAAGTCTTTGTTTACATGTTCTGTGAACATATAAAATGCATTTAAATTAGTACTATTCTTGCAAATGTAATCGACAGTATAAATGTGTGGAAGTTAGAGCGCTGAAATATTTTCTTTCTGAGACCGAAAGATACACAGATCATGGTTCGTTCACAGTGACTGAAAGTTACAGAGGCCACACCTACTTCACTCAAAGAAACACATACCACGCCTCCTTCACTGAGACTGAAAGGTACACAGGCCACGCCTCCTTCACAGTGATTGACAGATATAGTACACAGCTCATGTCTCCCTCATGGTGACTGATGGATACAGATGCTATGCCTCTTTTACCTAGAAAGGTACAAACAAGTAAAGACTTTCATAGCTGTCCAACATGTCCATTAAAAGTGGTATTTTTTCTTTGACAGTTTTTGTAAACACCATGACGGAGGTGAAGAACTTTTCTTGGTCCTTCATAACTGTTCTGTCAATCAAAACATTTTCATTTTAATTGTTTTCCAGAATGTACACTAGAATGTAAATTCATTCTAAAAATATAGTTGATAAGTGTGTGTGTGTGTGTGTGTGTGTGTGTGTGTGTGTGTGTGTGTGTGTGTGTGTGTGTGTGTGTGTGTTCATGCCTGTTGATAAAAATCAGGTCTATTTTTGCACCTAATCTGATCCTTTGCGAGACTCCAGCTCCACCAAACTCCAGACCTCCATCAGTGCAAGACAAATATATTTCTTGGCTGAGGAGGTTCCCTCTGATTGGGAATACACAAGGCCAATTAGCGTAAGAAAGTGATCTAGCCGAGTCTAAACTGCCTCCTCGGATTTCCCAGGTGCCGCTCTGTCTGCCAGGGGGAACAGAATAGACCCTCTGCCTGGAAAGCTGCCTGGTCGCTTTGTGATTCTTCATAGATTACAATTACAGATATGAGGCTCCAGGCTGAATAGGCTATTATACAGAGGTTTTTTTTTTTTTTTTTTTTTTTGTACCAATCGCATGCTGTGTGCTTTGAGAGTGGCTTGATGGAGGGCATTAAATCCAAATATACATGCAGAACCACACTCACCTCATCCTGGCTTAGTTTCCATCTCTATGTCGTCTCCTATAAAGACCTCAAACCTGGTATTACACAGTTATATTCCAACCATTTTGATGCATTCTTACAAAACCATCTGTGCTAAGCAGTTTAATGACAGGAGGGCAATATATTTCTATTTTGGGCTGATTTCAGACTACGGTGACCCCGATGGCTGGAAAGTCAACCGTGGGATGACGTACAGTATATGGCCTTTACCTTGTTTGGATCAGGTCCTGGGTAATTAACCATACTGTAGAAGTAGTTATGGTCATGATACAACCATCCTCAGTTCTTTCACAGCAAAGAAGGTATTCTGTAGAAAAGCATATGCTGATGGAAGAACTTTAATATGCAGAACTCCTTTTCCAGAAAGTACACCAGGGTCGTCGCTGATGAAGACTTTGGCATTGAAATGTTCCGAGGATCACTTGGAATGGATTTTGTGAAAGCAGAGCTTCCTGATGAGTTGGTCGATCTCAGGTTCCACAAAAGCTGATGGTATTTGAGAAGGACCTCAATTGACCTGCTCACACCTATAACTATTATATGATATCTTTGGGCATGTTGTATTTGCATGTGGTGAAGATCCTTTTCCATTTCTTCTTCTTTATGATGGGTCACTGGCATCTTTGAGTACAAGTGGCTGGACGTATTTCAACATCAGGAGAAACACCTGGAACTGACCATCCACCTAAAGCAAAAAACAATCAAAAAAAAAAAAAAAACAATATCTAATGAGATTTCAGTGAAACTAAAGATTTGTGATCTATGTTCAACAATCTTGATGATGAGTTTAGTTCCAAGGGGACCATGAGGGGCGTCATGCTGGACCTGCCAAATCTAAGCAGAAGGGTTCATATGTTGATGCCCTACTTTCCAACTTTTGGAGAGGCAGGCTACGCTTCTTAATGATCTCTGGCGTTGCTCCAAGCTGTGCTGAGAAAAATCTTGGCTCCTGGAAGGTAGAGAGCAAGTAGAGAGTAATCTTTAATATCATGCCATTGTCAGCTGGTTAAAGAATGGCCTCTGGACAAACAAAGGAAGATGGGTGACTGCGTGAGGCCTTTTTTTCCACTAGAGCCCAGAAATTCCGAGTTCAGCCAGTCTCTGTGTGTTTAACACTTTTAGGAATGTCAGCTACCGCTTAAGCTAATGTTTATGCTTCATCTTTTATTTTCCCCCCAGAGTGTCTGTTGGAGAGTGTGAAGGCGAGCAGAAATGGGCGCTTTCTTGACAAATGTGTGTGCTCATTTATTTTTTTCCTGAGAAAACGCAAGGAGAGAATGTTTTAAAATAAAATAAGACGCTTTTCACGTTCCTGTAGTAATAGTCTTTAGAGGTCAGTGTTAATCTCTCTAAACTTTCCTCACCTTCTGCTGTGGAATTGCTTTACCAGTGGTTCCCATTTTGATGCTTGAATGCACCTGTTGATTTATTTATTTATTATTATTTAATTTTTTATTTAAGTTCTCTGCCCTGTCAGTCTGATCCAGCTTGGTGCCACTTGATCAAGAAACAGTAATTAAAAACAACTTGCTCGTTTACACCAAACAGAATTAACATTATAATGCAAAACATTACGATCTCTTACGTTCCTGTTGTGCTCTGGGGTAGCTCATGACTCCACACAAGAGCTCTGGGGTGTGTTCTGTGGTGTTGGGCACCAGGAGATTGGCAGTCGAGGCCTCCATTGCTTGATTGGGTTGAGATCTGGGAAGTTTGGAGGCTTGGTACAGTAAGTTGCCTTTGGCTCTTTGCCTACTGGGCCCAGTGCACAGCCGGCGTGGTGCACTGGGCGTTCTGGTGCCTTTCTGTATATTTTTTTCAGCTATTTGTGCTGCATTGGCTTAATTGTGTTATTTAACCAGATGGGCTGGGCTTTATTCCCTGTGGGCAGGGGTGAGCCTTGGGTGCCCCTGATCCTGCCACTAGTAAGACTGATAATCAATGTTAATGTGTTGATGTTATGTGGTGTCAATATTATGGCTGGTCGGTGTAGACTGGATCTTAACATGATCACTACACTCGAATCACACACATGTTAGGCCTAGAATTTGGTAACCTGTGAGTCAAAAGTACGATACTTCCTGGTGATCTGCTTAATTTTACTTGAAGTTAAATTATTTTATGCAATCTGTCAAGCTATAATATGTGGGCAAATGACACACACATTCATGGAAGCTGCATGATGGAGTCTCACAAACTAGCCTCAAGCCAGGCAGGTTAAATTATGGCACAATAACTTCTGATTTATTTCATTTCTCAAAGCGTGTGGGCAGTGTGATAGATGTAATGAATGTTCTGATTGTTAAGTGATTTGAAGGAACAGTGAATATAGTCCTGTTTAAAGGTCTAAAGACTGTTGCGACATGCTGACCTTGGTGTTGATTGAGGACACCTTCCAGGTTAAAATGTCCAGGTATGAACTCAGTAGAAGCACTGGCAGTAGAAGGGTGTTGGCAACACTTTAAAACACACAAGGCAAAGTTGTCAATTAATTAATAGTAAATTAACCCCCGGAAATTACTGTTCTCGAGTTAATCATATTCCTGTAACCGCATGCCCAAAATCTTCCTCTTACACTGCAGCAATTTAATGACAATTACTTAAAAAAAAAATATATATAAAAGATATTGTTACTGTTCATGTGGGACACACACACCATGTAAATATGCCAAGGTATTTTAAGAGAGATTCATTCCCCAGCCCCCCCCCCCCCCCCAATAATAGTACCCTTTATATATATATATATATATATATATATGTGTATATGTATATATGTATATGTATGTGTGTGTGTGTGTGTGTGTGTGTGTGTGTGTGTGTGTGTGTGTGGTTCATGCTGCATTCCTTGAAGGACTCGGATGTGTTTAGAGGGATCAGTGTGTTATCCAGGTTCCTAGCAAGTAGAGAGAGATTCTTTTGTGTGCGCGTGTGTTTGAGCTCATGCTGAACACTTCATGCTCACTAGTAGACGTGTAAACATTTGAGATCCTCTTATGACTCCGATATTTTACATGCATTGAGGATGACTGAAACATGTACCACACTAGATGAATGAAATGTATAAATTCTTAATCTTATTTACTTATTGATTGGTTTAATCAATCAAAAATACAATGTGTATCCCAAGAAATATTAACACTAGGGAAGCAGAATCAAAGTGCAAATTATGGACCAAAAAGATGCAGAATTTTTACTCCTTTTAAGTGTGTGTGCGTGTGTGCGTGTGTGCGTGTGTGTGTGTGTGTGTGTGTGTGCGCACAGTGTAACGTTAAATAAATGCCACTAATGGTCCTATAAATATGAAAAGAATTGTCTAAGACTTTGGCCAATACGAGACTGATTGTTTTTATAAACAGCTGATGATTATTACAGGGGAATTTTACAAGGTTTTTTGTAAGCTACTAATCAGCCCTCGTGAAATATAAATGGTGGATCTGTGCTGTCTGCTGTTCTTTCTGTTACTTGTGATAAAACATGTTCTTCATTAAGTGTTTGGTAAGGTTTCCTTCTTTTCTATTAATTCCTCTGTTTGATCTCTTTACATTTTTAGAACGTCTGCAACAAAAAACATATTTAAATTACTGTGTCTTAAAGCAGCACATGTGGAATTATGAGTAATATCTCTAATAATATAATCTCTGATTATATTATACTGTATGAATAGGTATGTACAACAAAACACTGTCATAAACTTTATTATTATTTATTATTATTAGTTACTTATTATACAGTAAAACACCAAGTGTAATGAAATGTATAGTAAAACTCTTTAACTTTACAATAAAACGCAAAGTGTTTTCAATTTAAATAATGATCACTAAAATATCTCTTAAATAAAACCATTATTAACAATAATTATAGTTAAACTGGCAACATCATTAACTTTATAGTAAAACACACACAATATCATTAACTCTTACAGCAACACACACAATATCATTAATTTTACAGTTAAACACATTTATCATCAACTTAACAGTAAGTAAAACATGTAATATCATTAACTTTGCCGTAAAAAAAAAACACTATCACTAAGTTTACAATAAAACACAATATTAGTAACTTTACAGTAAAACACGCAATATCATTAATTTTACAGTAAAACAAACAAAAGCATTAATTTTCCAGTAACACACAATACCATTAACTCTTACAGTAACACACACAATATCATTAAATTTACAAACGAACAGTATTATTTACTTTACAGTAAAACATGTAATATCATTAACTTTGCAGTAATATAGACACAATATCATTAACTTTATAGTAAAACACAAAATAACATTACATTTATAGTAAAACAACCAAAACAGTTAAAAAACCTTTCAGTTATGTTTTAACAATAAACGTTTTCAGTAAAATACTTAGTGTTGTTAACTTTACAGTGAACGTCCTTGTTAATGTAAAGCACCTGCAGTATCATGAGCATTGCAGCAAAGACACTGTAATTATATCTACTTTAATATTTTTTAAATTCCACATACTTTATTATATAAAACACAATATAATTAAATAGACAGTAAATCACCCAGTTTCACTAACTTTCACTAAATGAATTCAGTATTTTAAATTTTACAGCAAACCAACCAATATAATCACCTGTTACATACAGTAACACACACACACACACCATCATTCACTTTACAGTAAAACACACAGCATTGGTAACTTTGTCAAAACTCACAACATTATAAAATGTACAGTAAAAGACATTATAATTAACTTTACATTAAAACACACATTAACTTAAAGCACATTGGATCATTCCTGTAAAACACACACTAGTGCAGACGCCTTATTAACAGAGTTGCTTATTGTATCTTTTATTTTAGCAAGATATTATTGTGTAATTTAATATATTATATCCTTGTGTAAATTGAAATAAAAGTATTGCTATCAGTTGTATAGTAATTTAGAGGGACATTAACACCAGAATTCAGCAACAACAAAACCACAACCTAATTTGTAATTTGTGATTTTTCTGGACACGGCCACCAGAGGGCGATTGTGATCCTCTTACAGTATCTCTTCTTGTCATATTGATGCCTCCTTCTACTCTCTCTCTCTCTTTTTTTTTTTTTTTTAACTAGGCCATTAGAAATGTCTGTTCCTAGAATTCATTGAAAATGGCAAGTCGTCTGCCTTGGTGTCTCCTGTCTAAATATTTAAACCTGAGAAACAGAAGGCATGAGGAAGCCAGTGGCTGGGGCCGTTTTAGACCAGGGCGCTGCTAGATCACTTTCTCTTGGCTCAGAAGATCCTATATCCTCAATAACTCTTCAGAGATGAAATGTAGTGTTTATACTTTAGCTGGCAAGCATGGAAAATGAAAGAAAGCTGCCTGCTCTGGAAATCGCGATGAGACTCTGCGGAGCCATTAGCATAGGACCGATGAATCGTAATTAGCATATTGGTTTGTTTGGTAAGAATATCTGAAACATGTGATAAAAAGCAGAAGCATTTATACCACAATGCTTTTATTCCGACCCTAATTCTGGTGTTAATGGAAGTAGGTAAGTATAAATGCTGTCGCTCTTATCGTTTCTATAGGAACAGCTACTTCCTGGGGGCATGTCCAGCAGATGCTCCAAATAAACAGATTAAAGCTTGGAAATAGGTGTGTTTTTACCATGAACGGTTATGGAAGGAGCCTCCAGTGTCCGTGCTTTGTGACAGGTAAAGCTGACGTCTTCAGGACCTTCAGGGGTTTACGCTTAATTCAATTTCATGATTGATCGTTCATTAGTGTCGAACCACACGATTCACAGCAGGGTTTTGATATATTCGTTTTATTTACAGTATTTTCTTTTGGCAGGTTATTAATATGGCCATTAGCTGTTTTGCCTAAAAACAAGACCCTGTGATCTTAGCCAAAGATGATCTTATCAGGGTCTTCAAAGAAAACCAGGAAATTTACGAACCCTTAAATCCTTTTTTCTCAAACTAATCTCCACTTGTCTCGCCTGTCCATTTTAAATCCTTCAGCAGATAACCTCAAACCCCTTCCCTATCAGACTGGACTTGGATTCGAGTGGAGAAGCGCAGTTAAGGCTAAAAATCCCATGGCTTTGGCTCACGGCTCCTACACGTTCTCCTTGACCTCATTTTTTATTTTCTCTCTTGCGGTGATAAGCGGCAGTTAAAACCCAAGGGGAGGCCGCCAGGAGCCGAGTTCTTGTTTCCAAAGGTCAGGAAGGCCACGGCTCCTCACGAGACATGTCATCCGAGCTTTTACAAACGTGGAACTAAATCTTTTCGAACTCGCGTAACATTGCATTGTGCTAACTTCATTCCTCAGGACGTGTGAGCCAACGGACACCTGTGATTGGCCCGATCACTCTGATTGACAGCAGGCAGAAGAATGACATCCTCCCCACTCAGACAAAATTTCACAGACTCGTAATCTTCTGACAATACAGCCAAACGCTTAGACGTGTTGTTCCACTTGGGAGCCTTTGTTTATTGTGTTTAGCGTGGCCGCTGAGAGCTAGCTGGCTTGTTTAATTGTTTTGTTTTCCACTAAATGTCTCAGAGGGGTTTTAGGATGCTGTGTGCAGTTCGCAGCACTTAAGAAAGCACACTGTCTGAGTTTTAAGAGTTCCATGTGTCAGGATTCCAAGCAGAACCTCTGTTTAAGAAATCATCATAAAGTACACTGCGTTGTTGTTTAAAAGTGGCCTGGACGCGTTTTGATTTCTTCTTCTTTTATTATGGTTAACACCATATTTGGGTGGGATGGTCACTTCAGTTCAAATAACTGTCTTGAGATATTATCAGAGTCTTTCCAGCCATAAATGCCAAAATACTGCCAAAATGGCAGAAATACTGTAACATGAAAGACAATTCAATTAAAGAAAGTCCATGTAGAAATCACGAAAATCACTTAAGCACAGAGAAAATGGAGCCAGTGCTAGAGAAATGTCAGTTCAATTTAAATGCTAGACGTCTGTTCTCAGATAATGGCTGGATAAAGCTTTGTGATTTCAGCACGGGAAATCCAATTTTCGCGATACACTTTATTTTAGGGCTGAATGATAATGATGACTGTAATATCATACCATCATTAATAATATCACAGTAAACTCTGAAATACCTTTTTTCAATTTTATAAATTATTCTAACTGGAAGTACTTGATGGCAAAATGTCAGTATGTATTTTTCTCTCCTTCTTTTATATATTATAAACAATATCATTATGCATAAAGGATTTTAATACTGTACTACTAGGAGGTTGTGAACAAGCCTGCAGCATTGTGATGCATTGCACCGGTTGGAGAGATGCCCTTGAAAATGGTTAATGTTCCCCTTTATTCCATCCCCATCTGATTTCCTTCCTATCTAACAACCATTATATAGCTCTAAAATCTTGTTATGCGTTATTTATTTGTTATTTCATTCATTTCTGCATATGGCGCCTGTGTCGCAATGACCCACATCTCTGCAGACCTCTGCCAATGTGCTTCCTTTGCTGGAACTTGAAGACATTCATAGGGAAGGACGTGCAAATTCTCATCATTCATGTCATCATTTACATCCTGAAAAATTACATTTTTATCAGAGCTCTGGATGTGACATTAAACAAACAAAGGGAAGAAGTTTTCTACAAACTCTTTGGATTTTAAAGACAACTCCAGATGCAAGTGCATCCTGTGTTATGGATGTGACATATCTGAATCAGTTCCCTACACACTAAATGAAGAATACACTTACGTAATGAATTGGAACATGAAACATTTGACAGAATCATTATGAAATAAACCAACTATGAAATGATTAATTCAGTGATTATTACTGATATTTTTATACTTAAATTTTTTCTCCCTTGTGGCCAATTTGCACCCATTCCTAGAGCACGCGCCCATCAGTGTGTGAGACACCCAACAACCAGAAGGCTAAGGGTGAAGGTTATAATGTGCTTCCTCAGGGCCAGTGGCATCTTTTCTAACTGCTTGCTCACACTCCGTAGGCAGCAGCATAACACACTCAGAGGACAGCGTATCCGCCTAGTCCGCCTTCACCTAGCATTCCCATGATGATTTGAGAGACGAGTAGAACAGGATGCCTCCCGAGGCTCCCCTGAGAGAGCTCAGCCAATCAGGGGCTTGGAGGTTACAGCATCAACTGGGATTTAAACCTCCACTCTCTGGATCATAGTGGTGAGCGCGTGGGACCCACAGGGAACTTTTCTATATGTTCAGATGTTTTTTTTCTCCAGTGTCCAAGTTTTACAACACAAGAAATTCTGCAATTTAAAACAGCCATATTTGAATACACAATGTATTATAATAGTAAAATATTTGACTTTGGAATGGTTTGCTTGACAAGTGAAATCGCATAACTCTGCCGTGGATTGTTTGCCTGTACCTCTAGGCCCATTGAGGCTTGATTATCGTCAGTCCCATTGATGATGAACTCTCGTTCCTTTTTCTTTTTTCTTTCTTTTAGAAATACTCATGAATTAATGGAAATCCTCATGGACTGAAACCTGGCGTTGGTTAGTCTAGTGTCTGTCTTGTGTTTGTTTATTTGTGTTATGTTAATTTTCAAGTATTGCTCCTGTTCTTTCATAAAAGAACATTGTTAACTCTTTTATTCAAGCACAAACGCAGTCCCAAGAACGTCTGGCAAAGATATCTTTTAAACGGCTTTGCGCTCGCTGGGTACACACATACTTGCAGAGCGAAGCGGCCAAATATTTTCAGAGCCCAGAGCTGCTTCCTGGCATTCCACCTATCTGAACACATTCATGACAATTCCATTCCAAAAAAACACACAAGTTCGTACTGTCTAGCTAATTTAAACTCGTACTTTCCCGATGCAGATCTTTGATGGTCAAGGATCATTTGTAGCACCGCATCAATCTTACCAGACGGAGACGTTTTCTTGGCACCTGAGGACCATTTATTACAATTGCGGTGTTGGAGAATCACAAGACGTATTTTTCAATGTCATTTACACACAAAATACAGTTAACGTCCCAGTTCTAAGCGTTTAATTAGTCCAGACCCAAAAGGGAACGCATCAATGAGCTATTAAAGCAAGTCGCTCGGCCATGAAAATATGACACACACATCGATCAAAGTGGCACTTTCCATCCTTCATCTAGTAGCGGGTCCAAGCGGCTTTACTTCACACATTCTGGATTTTACACACACACACACACACACACACTCCATCA
>JAAGKR010011733.1:0-18483 GCA_011419295.1 Clarias macrocephalus
TTTATTATACAAATGGTTTACTTCTCTGATTAGTTAATTCTTCACTGAGCATGAAGTTCGAGCCAATCCTAGAGAGTGTGAAGGCGGGACTTAAACAGAAGTGTTAGCAGTCGTTGAACCATGTCATGAATATTTAGTTGATCAAATCCCAGTGTCAAAATCATATTTTCTGTGGTTTTTTAAATATGTTTTTAAAAATATTTTAAAATAAGTTTTTTGATTAATTGCATGATTGCTTCGTAATCTTGTCTGTGCCTGTCCATTTGGACTTGTGCCGTGCTGCAAGCGATCTGTAAATCTTACTACATCCGATCTAGCAAGAGTGCTCTCGTGACTTTTATGGAAAATAGACAGGTTCATTTCTACATATTATTACGTTTGCTCAGTCCTCAGATCTCATAGGCTACATTCATATTACCAGCCTGAAGTGAATCAAATCAGATTTTTATTATTTTTTTTACTCTAATGTGACACGGAACTTTTTTTTTTAAGGACTGTCTGAACGCACAAATCTGATGTTTTTCAGATCGGTTCTTTCTTCTGTGGTCATCTGGTCACTTTTGTATGTGGCTCTAGATAAATCCAAAATGTAGTCATGCGACTAGAATAGAAACATGCAATTGGAATTCATGTGACTTTTTGCCTTTGCACATGCATAGGGCACTGACGTCATCAGTCAGCCCCGGCCATGCTGGCATTTCATAGCAGTGCTAAAACAGCTAAAACCAGGCATCTGGCTTACTTCTTTCTTCTGGATCTCAACAAATAGAGCCATCTAACTGCTTTACATCTTCCAGAGCAAAATCCCAAGTATATTTTTTTCTAAAATTGCATCCATTGTTTAAATTGAATGAGCGGTTACACAAATATGACGTGTTTTAACCCAGATGAAGCGGACAAAGATGTACAGTACTGATGTGGGCATGTGTACCGTTTCAGAGGACAGACGCGTCCATATTAGAGCCAAATAAAGTTATGAATGTGAATCGTCATGACACGCAAATCTGATCTGACCAACAACAACAACAAAAAAATCTAAATTGAACAATGTCACTTGTAATATGAACATAACAATAATTACAGAAATGTTTAAACGGGTTTCAGGATGTAGGTGCCGGAGGGTTATGATTATTATTATTTTTTTATACCATAGAGTGTTACCATAGAGGGAGGTTACATTAGACAATAAGATGTTTTCTGTACGTACAAGGTGATTTTATTTTTCGACTGTATGATTTTTCCTGTAGATACAAGAAGTTGTTTTTCAACACTGTGATATTTCCTGTATGTGCAGGAGGTTGTTCTGGTGAACACATATTGGAGGAGAGTCATAGGGAGTGAAATTATTTGTAATCTGCTTAGCTGGAACAGGCAGCTAGAGGACAGACCTATCACAGCTACCATCAGCAGCAAGGCCTGAGCCAATGTCACTGCCTCGCTGATAAAACTGCTGTCTATACTTACGTGTGTGTTTTTAGAGACTTATTATCTTAAGGGCTTAGGATGGTATTGGTATTGCTTTGTCCTACGCATTTCCTATCTATTATGTCAAATGAATAGCAATTTGTAATAGCAAAAACTGTTATAATTACCGAGACATGAGTAGCCTTACAGGCACATTTAAATACAGCAAAAAAAAAAAAAATGGTTTTAGGAATTTAGACTTTTTAGAATGAGATATTTTCAGTTGCTGAGATTTATGCTGTAAGGAAGTTATTTTTCTCTCCAGTCGCTGCATTAAGGCTGTTTAAGTTGTAAAGTGTCTGTGTCTGAAATGCAGTTCCCCTCTGTTTGCTCTGATTACGGCGTGATTATCAGACGCTCTGAACATGCCGAGAGTCGCTCTGATGGAGTGATTGAGCTGAAGAGGAGGCCTGGCAGGAAACGAACAGAAAGAGTGATTCCTGGGTGAGCTCTCTCTCTTCCTTCTCTCTCCCCTCATGCTAACTTTTTCACTTTCTCTCTCTCTCTCTCTCTCTCTCTCTCTCTCTCTCTCTCTCTCTCTCTCTTTATCTCCCTGGTATCTGCTCAAGTCGAACTCTCGTAGAGAACACCGTGCCCTTCACTCTCCAGCTCCCCCCGTCGGCAATTAGAGCTCGATTAGTCGCAGCACGGCAAAACATTTCACATTTTAGGCGCAGAGGAGGAGAGGAGGAATTGCTTGTTGTTCACTCCAGCTGACCTTGAAGCATCTCTGAGCATTTCTCGCCCTGTAATTTGAGTTTTATGTGAGCTGAGTAACAACTTCACAAATAGGCTACTTAAGTGCTGAGTGTTTTAAACTAAGCTATAAACAGGCATTTAATGTTGCATAATATTGATATTAAATCACGCGTAATTTTTAGAATGCAGAATGCTTTCTTCTGGAGTGCTGTAACGATCTGGACAGATATCACAGTGTGCTCGTGTCATTGCTGCAGATTTGGCCAGGAAACAGGATGTAGTGTCAGTGTCAGCATCTTTTGAAAATACAATACAATTCAAAATGATGGCAAGCAGGATAATAAGAATAATTTGTTATTTTTGCAATGAAAATTCTATTACAAGAATCAATATTTAGTATAAAGTCTTGCAAAACCACCTGGATCCGGCTGAGACTTGAGTCCGCTTCTTCCTCAGCTTTCTTCTTCATGTTGTCTCAGGGAGTTTTTCCTTGACTCCATTATCTCTGGTTTGCTAATTAGGGATACATTTCTAAATTTAACGTGCATGTAATCCTGTAAAAGCTGCTTTGTGATAGTGTCCATTGTTAAAAATGAAAAGAGTTCTACACATAAAATTGTTGAGTTGAACTTTAACTTTTAAACTTTTTCGCTAGGTTTTTCCGAATGAGGATTTAGTGTTTTGAATAGTTTCAAATAGCGAACCACCTGCCGGATTAGAGAGGAAGGACAATATTTCATTATCTCAAATGCAAACATATGTAAATAAAAGAAACAATGATTTTTGCATCAGTGTGGCGATATATATGAATTACCAAACAAAAGAATTGCCATAAATCACTGATTAGATTGTTTCCCCTTTCTCTAAAACAGTTGTAGCGAGTTTCTTCCCAGCTGTACCATGCAGAGCTGTATTAGTTCCTGGGCTCCTCCTGACGCAAGTCTCTCAATCAGTTATCCTTAATCTCTCCTTACATCCATTCCAAGACGCTCACTTTTGTGCTAATGCGAGCAAAAAGTGTGAGAATAATATAACAGAGACAGTGTACACAATATAAGCAGTGTTGATCCACAGAAGCTCCTTTAGATCACAAAAAGGTTAGCCGAGTTTGCTCTGGCCTTTTGCAGCATAATGGCAGCAATTTCCAGTGGCTTCGCATACAGCACGCCTCTCTGTCAGAGATCCCTGAGTAAACCTAATTAGATATACCCTCACCTTTGCTGGCATGTCTTTGAAAGGGGACTATGCCATTCTCTTAGATTAGTGTTTAATATCCTCTCTCCTTGTAAGAAGCTCTGGGTGGTGTCAGCAATTAGTGGGGAATGTCATCGAAAATATCATGGCTACTCACTTTTTTTTTTTTTTTTTTTGTCATAGTGCCTTTTAAATTAGATGGTTTGTAGCTGCCATTGTGGACAAGAGGAAATATTGCATTGGGCAATTCTTAGTTAATGTGTCGGGTGAACGGAGCAAAGAGGAGTTTAGGCTAATGGGCAAGAAGATTGTTTTCTGTTCAAGTCATCCATCCATCAATGCATCTATACATACATACATACATACAGTATCAGGAAAAAGATTAGACACACCTACTAATTCAGTGTTTTTTTTTAATGATTTATTTTCTACAGTATGTTCTACAACAATATATATATATATATATTTTTTTCGAAACATATGGAATTATGTTATTAAGTAACAACATCAACAACAGTCAGTTATTATTTTAACATATGAAGGTCAGCTGTTCTGGAATAGTTCTTGCTAGAACAGTATTGTCGAGTGCATTTGCAAAACCCATCAAGCACCATGATGAAACTGGCTCTAATGAAGACCATCCCAGGAAAGCAAGGCCAAAGTTTACCTCTGCTGTTCATTTAGAGTTACCAGCCTCAGAAATCACAGATTAACAAACAGCACCTCAGCTTAGAGCCGTTATGAAGCTTTACAGAGCGTAAGTAGCAGAAGCATCTCAATATCAACTGTTCATATCTGTGATATCTGTGATATCTACTTGTCACTGAGTCTTCACTAGAGCTGTGTCGTTTAATTGCTTAAGCAATTTTGTTGATTCAGTTAATTGAGCCAGTTTGAAATTAGAATTCATTCACAATTTAGGTAAACTTTTAAATGTTCACTTGTCTAAAATTGGTGCATTCTTAAAAAAAAAATCGCACAGTTTCTGTAGAAAGTAAAAATCGCTTCCATCTTCTGCATTTTGCAAGAGTATTGCTTCGTCTTCTATTTAAAATTTATGGCCAGTTTGGCCAATATCACCACCTACTGGACTGGAGTGTAGAACACAATGTTGGTAAATAAAAGATTGTTAGTTTATATGAGACATGACATTAAAAATAATTAATAAATAAAACATTAATACATATTCGATACTTTTAGAGGTTTTTAATACTTTAAAACTTGTAAGAAACATAAATACTTGAGACAAATTCGGGAATACACATTAGTGCTATTGAATCAAAAATCACACTGTCCAAAAATTTAAGTCGAATTGAGAGTCTACCTACAGTATGAATTACAGCTCTGGTCACGACCATGGACGACGTCACTGACAATATCTAAAATTGTATTAACCTAGCCCAAAATATTGTGCCCCACTTAACCTTCATTAGTATTAGATTTGTGATAAATCCAATGCTGGTCGTTGAGATAAAACCATTTGCTAAATGATGTAAATGAAGTAAGACAATGCCATTATTTTGATTGCATTAATTTTAATCAGGTTCATTATTTCCACAAGCAGACTGATTTTTTTTTTCTTTTTTCTTTCATGAAGTAATATGCTAGAATACTAGCATACCAGCTTGAGTTAAACAGCAATGGCTGCATTCAGCATGGAGCAAGAAATAAAATGTTCCCCAAATGTGTTGTAAGGGGAAACTTTGGCTTCCTGGTAAATTAGCATCATGACGGTTGTGAACCCGGGTGCCAGATCTGATAAATATGTGTACAGTACCCTGGAGCTAATACTACAAACATGTCTGGCATCACCCTTCTGTGTCAGACTCTAAATCTAGCATAAAACACAAACAGCATGAGATCCAGCAATGTCACCAATGAGAAATAACTATAAATAGCACCAAGTAGTAGTTAAGATATTCAGAGTATTCGATTTCCACTGATGGAATCAATCTGTAAAGAGGAAACCATAGTTCATAATGTTAATATTCCTGTATACTGCTAATATACTACTAGCCTTGACCTGTGCGTCTGGCTGCCAACTGCATTTTACAGATCCCTAGCAAAAATAATGGGGTGATAATGCTTTCTGTTTACAAGCACATATTCATTCCTGGATGAATACAGAAGGTGCAGCTGATTGCTCTGATTGCATTTGGAAAAAGTGACACAAATTGCCTTTTGATGTTGGCCTGTTCATCGCGTCTGTAAGGAAACTTGATGCGTCTCCGTTGCATCCAAATTACATGACTTTAACAAGACCTGGCACAGGAATTTCTGAGAGAAACAAGATTGATGAGAAACAAGAAAGGTGAAGGGATTGCCTGGTTACATTCCAAAGCAAAATACATTATGGCACCATCATCCATCCATCCATCCATCACTTATCCTGTGTAGAGTCACAGGAGAACCTGGAGCCTGTCCAATGGTGGTTAGGGGGTACAAGTCAGGATACACCCTGGATAGGTTGCCACACTCACACACCCAATAATACACTAAAGGCAGTTTGGAAATACCACTTAGCCTACGCATGTCTTTGATTTAAACCCTCAACTCTGGAGGTGCGAGACAGTGAGACGGTGCTAACCACTATGCCATCCTGTCACCCACCTTTTATACAACGTGTCTTAATTGTAATAAGCATTACTGTGTATTCTCTCCACACACAGTGTTCTCAAGATATGCTCTATCACTACCCGGACCAGGACAAAGACATTACTGAAGATAAATGAATGAATAAACGTGGCTTTCTCCTAAGTATGGCATTGTCGATGTCCTTGAAGTCAACTTTCGCACCAATTAGTCCATTTGCAGAGTCTAAATTAGAGCAAGAATGCTACTTTTTTTTATTTGCCCTTTAGTTTTGAGTGGTTTTCCAGTGCATACAATATAACAAACCAGAAAGCGAACGCCGATAGCACCACTAATTAAATTTATTGGAAAAGGTTTCATATATATTGACAAGGAATTCTATTTGGTGTCAGTTAACTTCGATTAGAGCACTTAACCTTTTCTTCATTAATCATTACCGGGGCTCAGAGGAGCACTTTATTAGCTTGTTGCTGTGTCATGATATAGACAAAAATGACAATAACACCTAGCAATGACTGCTACAAACAAACAAACAAACAAACAAAAAATGCCTTATCACAGCTTTCAGCATCTTTGGAACTCATTTTGATCAGAGTTACTCCCAAACGAACTTCCTTTTGAAATCGAATGAATGTAAGCCGGGATGTGACCCGATATCAATATCCAGATGCGGGAAGGAGGAAAAGCTCGAGTGGGAAATGAGCACCCACCTCTAAAGCGTCTACACTGTGGAGAATGACTGACCTTTTTAAATGCTCCTCGAGTTCCTCGATTTGTAACCTTGAAAAGCTCTCGTCTCACAAAGAGCAAATCCTATATGAGCATAGCGGGGGAGTGGAGGAGGAAGCTACTACTACGCAGCATATCAGCATTCATAGAGTCCTGAGCGCTGCCTTTTCCAGAGGTTAAGCACTGCGGGGGTTTGCCACACGTGCTCGGAAAGGAGAAACACGCACGACGACGCCGTGGCGTTTCATGCTTCAGATAACATCCAGTGCGTTATGCGGGCTTACTATGAAAGCAGGAGCTTTTATTTCATCCAGGAAGGCTTTCTCTTCGTGGGAGTGGATACACTTGTCTTTAAGGGGTTCATAAATCACTCAGTGGCATTAGTGGAGTAATAATCTATGCATTGTTAACCTGAAGATGTGCTTCCTTCTCATTTGTGATCAATAGTGTAGCCTTGCATGATCGCATTGTACAGCACAAGCCACGGAAAAATAATCCTTTTCATTATCGTGCGCGAACATGACGGCTTTTATTTTTGTAACTATGATTAAAATTACCTGCAATCACTAATTCTAATATTCATCATTTGCTGTTTGGTTATATATTGAAGGCAGTCATTTTAACAAGCCTTGTTTGGTTGCTTTTCTTCTTCCTGTGTGCCTTAGACTGTACCCACTAAAGATTGTTAGGAAAAACAGGAAATGCACAAACATCTGATTTAACAATGGGTCTTCACTGGTTTGCGATTCCTCCCTCCTTCTTTGACTTCCTCCAGCAGCGCCTCAGACCCAGTCACATGCAGTGCTTGATAAATGTGTAATGTGTAATTATCATTAATTATCATTAAGAACTCAGCCCCGAGCTTGGACACGTTCAGAGTAAATGTTTGTAATGTTCTGTGATCCTGGCATTGTGCTGTGTTTGATTTGTTGTGAAAATTGGGAAGGTTTTGTGTCGAGACGCGCCTCATTCGTACGCCATGTGTTTGCACGGGCTTCGTGAAATTCGTCTTTCTGACAGACTTGGCAGTTTAAGAAAGTGACAGGATGACAGGAAGAGCTGAATTGATGGCTAGAAGGTATGCAGTTTTTTATTTATGCTTCCTAATGCTGTCTCCTGTGATCCCTTCATTTCGGAGAACTGACTCACTCACTAATCCTCCATAAACTTCTCAATCTTCTCGAAATATCCCTGACTGATTGACACTTCTGACCTTTCGTTTTCCGGCCATCGGCTGAGAGAAGGAGAAAAAAAAAGCTCTTCCCCGCGGTGATTGGCCGACTTGTGTGTGATTGCCTTTACCCGGTTGGCAGGCAATGTGATTGGCGGGGGGTCGCTGGCTGGCGAGGCAGGGGGTAGCCAGGGAGCAGCTGTACAGAGAGCCTGGCCTCTTGGATGTGAAATGGTTTTGATAAATAATAAAACAGTGGTAATAACCAGCTGCTTTGGAGGTCACGTGACCTTCCACCACGCCCGCCATGCAAATAATGATTTTATGGCAATCTCATTGGCTCATGCATTATTAAGCCCAACCCCTGTTGTTAACTCCACCTGCTAAAGGCACCAGAGGTGTCCGCACATGGACACTAAAATATCATCCTGTGTGTGTGTGTGTGTGTTTGGGGGGTTAACAGTATCTAAAGATTATGACTGCGTAGTCTTAATATTTTGAAACATTAAGATTAAATAATGTTGGACGTGTGTGTGTGTGTTGAGTACGCTGCACGCCGTTCTGTAATAAATGTTGACTCGCTGGAGAATGAAAGACGTTTCTAACACCAGTGCGGATACAGAGCTATGCGGTTCGAAATTGGCCCTGTGCTGCAGTATGGATTCTTCTATTGCAGTTTATTTTCAAGGTGTGTCTACCACTTTACCACATCGATTCCTCCCGCCTGGAACACCTCAAGAGTGTGTGTAGTCAGAGTATTTTACACCAACATTACAACGCAGCTCCCGAGCAAAGAAGAGAAAAGATCAATGTGCTCTTCCTCTTACAAAATGTCTTCTGTCATACCTGTGATCATTTTACCACCTTTAGAATGTCTCCTCCAGCACAGCTCACGTGCGCGCAAAAACGTCAAAAGGCACACACACACACACACACACACACACACACACACACACACACACACACACACGCACATGGCTTTGATTTTGTTTTGTTTTTTTGCTAAGAAACACGTAGAGTAGTAGGGAAATGGATCAGAGCCTTATTTGTTTCAAGAAGAAAATCTCACAAACACACACACACACACACACACACACACACACACACACACACACACACACACACACACACACACACACGCGCATCTCAATATCCTTATTAATAAAAAAAAAAAAAAAAAAAAAAAGCATCTGTCCTTGCACAGACCAGGCAAATGTCCTCACACGCATTGACAGTTTTTGGAAGTGTGAGGACATTTGCCTGGTCTGTGCAAGGTCTGTTCAGTTGCAACTAATATAGAAAACTGTGCTTCCATCCCACACACACACACACACACACACACACACACACACACACACACACACACACACACACACACACACACACACACACACACACACACACACACGCGCATCTCAATATCCTTATTGATATTAAAAAAAAAAAAAAGCATCTGTCCTTGCACAGACCAGGCAAATGTCCTCACACGCATTGACAGTTTTTGGAAGTGTGAGGACATTTGCCTGGTCTGTGCAAGGTCTGTTCAGTTGCAACTAATATAGAAAACTGTGCTTCCATCCCACACACACACACACACACACATACACACACACTCTCTCTCTCTCTTTCTCTCTGCTCTAAGCACTGATGTTACTGTCACTCTAAGAGGTAGTGCTACCAGCATCTTTTTTTTTTTCCTCCTCACAGTCCTCTAATAGGAGCTTTCATGTCATTGCTGTGATCAGCTGAGCCCGGTGTGTGTGTGTGTGTGTGTGTGTATGTGTGTGTGTGTTATACAGCAGCTTTTTTGTTAGTCTGCTTTCACACCCGAGTCCAAACGGTCCGCTTCAGCTTCGGCTGCGGATTCAATTATTCCCGGACCGCTTTTGTAAACGCAGCCATATTTTCATTTGCATTAATGTAGCCAAATGGATCAGAGTTCACGGAACTGCTTCCTGTCGCGCTAGGTGTGAAAGTGCCCCAGTGTACGCGCGTATAAAAAAAGAACATAATCTAAGCTAAGTATAATACCAGCTCTTGCTATTTCTCCGTCTTTTGTTCTGTATCGAAGGCACCGGTCGGCTGAATGCATGCGCGGAAAGTTTCTTCTTAAGAACGTAAACGTATAAAAAATGATATTCTGATGAAGCATTGATGCACCAGACTTTTTTCCTTTGTCTGCCCGTCCCTCTCTCTCTCTCTCTCTCTCTCTCTCGTTTTCTGTTTCTCTTTCACATTTTGAAAACTTCAAACACCTTATCTAGAACTTTTTTTCCTTTAATTTCTAAGCGACTAACCCCCACTCTCCCTCTCCAGCCATGTTTTACAACCCCCCCTCCACACTCCCACCCCCACCCCTCGTTCCCCCCCGTCAGAGGCTTTATTCAGATGAAAGTGACAGGCCCCAGTGGAGAAGAATGCAGCAATGCAGAACAGCACGAGACGATCCTGTGGCATTAAACAGCCTTGCCACTTTGTGTTTGAGATGTTCAATCAAAATGCTAATGGCTCATGCAGCAAGGGAGCAATATTATTGTTACACTAATTGATAAGAGAAGAAAGATGGAAGGGCCCGCGTCGGCAGCCTGCGCTCTATGCCGAGCTCGCAGCCACTCTGTTTTAATTACAATTACAAAAAATGAAAGGGAACAAATTGCTCCGATGACTGAAACAGTAACAGTTTGTTGTTTGTTTGTTTGTTTTTCCTCTTTGCATAATAAATGATATACATTATTGATTCGTTTATTGATGCATAGTTTATTTAATATTTAACGCCAATCAACCCGAAACGCAGCAGAGTTAAAATAAATAAATAAATAAAACCAAGCCGCGTTGCATCACGCTAATGGAAAACGGCGTATTTTTCATAGCGACACTTCTAGACAGGTCTTATTTCACTCTCGCGATGAGCGGAATGAAGGATTCGTCTCTCTCCTAGAGCTCGATCTGAACTTTAACCTCCGGCGCAGGAATCTTTTTCCCGTCCTGTAATAACCTTGAGGTAACCCATTTGTGAGAAACAAGCTCCGATTGACTTGCTGTCATCTACACAGACATGTTATACCAAACGTAATCAGTGTGTGTGAGAGAACCCATACATATTTATTTATTTATTTATTTATTTATTTCACTTGTAGGCATCTAATTACAAGCTGCATTTCCAGGAATATTTTAGGCAGGAAGCCTTCGTCTATCAGGTAGATCTATGATGCTCTGCCGTCGATGCTCTGTACAAAACGGATCATCATTAATATGCTCCAGTGTTATTTGCTCGGTTTTAGTGTGTATCCGTGGAGCGATCAGATTCCCCGGAGGCCTGCTATTTTATTAAATATTTGACGGTTTTGACTGCGCCTGTGTGAAGAGGACAGATATTTTTCTGCTCAACATTTATTTAAAAAAAAAAAGTGTTATTATAGTTTCTGACGGAGCGAGTTATCTGGCGAGATGATGCAAATCGTTTAAAGATCTGTTTGCACTTAATTTTTCTCGGCTACTCATCATTATCCTCAACATGTTCTGCTGCTACTTATGGGTAATTGCATCACTTTTATTTGAAGGGCAGCTCAATCAGCTTCCTTGCTTAAACCGTTCCCAAAGCTCAGAGGAGGACTGTCGGACGGAGTAAAAAAAAAAAAGTTTTAAGCAAAGCGGACGAATTTGCTCCTCAGTTTTTCCCCTTCTTTCAGCCGGAAGCTGGGGCGAGACCTGGAGATATGAAGGCTATCTGGCTTCACACCGAGCGGTAAGCACCACGAGGGCATGAAAAGAATCGATCTGACATGGGAGGTGAATTTTTCTGCCTTTAAATGGCACAGAGTAGAGGCGTAAAAGGTTAATGAGAACTGTTCTCCTGGGTGGCACTTTCTGAAGGGAGGCAGCATTGAAGGAGTAGCAGAAGAAGAGCAAGCACCGGTAAGGAGAGCAAAACGCGCGGCTAAAAAAACGACACCTCGAACTCCTGATGCTATGTGTGAGCCGTTTCGAGCTTAAAGGTGAAAACGTCAGAGAAATTTTGAGATGTGTTGCGCTCTCGTGTTCTCCGACCACGCCGGTCCTCCTAACCACAGGGATGTAATTGGCAGTGCGTCTGCGCGCCGTGGCGTGTGCAGGGCTTTTCTGGGCGGATTATGGGAAAGACAAAACCATGGAGTTGTGTGTGTGGTGTAGATACTGGACGGTCTGTCGGCGGTCAGTTTGAAAAGAACGGAGTGAAAAAGGGAGGTGACCGACCTGGGCTTTTCTTTCACTGTGCCCATTTTCACCTGTCCTTCTCACAGATAAGTTCTCAGAGAGAAAGAGAGAAAGAGAGGGAGAGAGAGAGAGAGAGAGAGGGAATTGGCTCTTTCAGCCTTTAGATTTCATTTCAATAGGTTCTATCTTTTCAGAACAATGCCAATGGAAAAGCTTATCAGGAGCAGTCTGAGGCGCAGAGGCCCCGAGCAATGTGTGGCGAACATACACACACTCTCACTCACTCTCTCACACACACACACACACACACACACACACACACACACACACACACACACACACATATCTTTTATTTGTCTGCTCCTTCATGGCCTGTTAAGTGTATTTACTCCTAGCAGTCACATTATATGGACAGAACTTCCATCGACCTGCATCCTGATTCTGGCAGGATTAGCTCCATGTAAGGAAGAGGAGAAAAGATCCTCATGGCAGTCCTTTGAAGCCGACTCCTGCTGGCCATGAAAGGATAGCTAAAGGCTAAAGTAAAAGAAAAAATTTCCTTCTATTCATATATGTTGTGATATAGACCTGTATAATCTGCCTGGCCAAAAAAAAATATATATATTTTTTTTAGTCACCACTTGGATTTAACTAAGCAAATCGTTAAGAGTCTTCCATTGGATAATTACAGAAGTTATTAATATGTTTCAGCTGCAGCACGTTATTTAACCCTTACTGCAGTAAGTAGCTTCTCATTTCTTAAACAACCATGTCAGAAGACATATCGTGTGGTCATGGCAAAGATTCTACTCAAATTATTGTCCTGCATCAGGAAAAGAAATCAAGCATGAGGATTGCTGAAACTACTGTATGAAATAGGGTTGAGAACTGTAGAATGCATTATTAAATTATAAAATGCATCCTCATTCAGAAAAACCTCTTGAATAAGTGTACTGGGGATCACTTAAACTCCTGGTGAAATCAAATCATAAAAAAACAAAACAACAGGAGAACTTATAGCAATGTTTAATAGTGAAAGGAAGAGCATTTCCACACACACACACACACACACACACACACACACACACACACACACACACACACACACACACACACACACACACACACACACAAACACACACACACACCACACACACACACACACATTGCAAAGACAACTCAAGGGATTGGGACTAAACATCTGTGTAGCCTTATCTAGGGAGCATAAAGCATGGAAGAAGAGAGGCAGATGAAGTGATGCACCCATCATACCTGGTGCCTACACTAGGGGGATTCCTCAGACTGAAATTGTGAAAGAGTGGTTCAGGGAACATAATGATTTGGCTGCCACAAAATCCAGATCTTAACCACACTGAGAAACGTTGGGTTGTGCTGGAGAAGGTTTTACACAGTGGTCTGACTCTCCCATCGTCAATACAAGATGTTGGAGAGAAACGAATGCGACTCTGTACTGAAATAAATGTTGTGACACGTTGTTGCATAAGCTTATCGAATCGATGCATGCCATAATCGAAGCAAAAGGCGGTCCAAGAAAATAATATGAATGAACTCCACAACCCTCAGCTCAGCCCGCGAGCCTCTAATTTCTTCATCCCTAAGAACACTGATACAGCAAGCTTACAGCTGTTGCAAGGTTTAGATTACTTTTTTGTTTGTTCGGCCAGCGCATAATCACCATATCTGCACATATGAAATAGTTTTCATAGTGTTTACTAGGCCTTTATTTTTCACCGTGTCACTTTCAATAAACAGAAGAATATAGCCCAGGCGTCGCTGATTCCTCCCCACGTTCAGCCGTCCGCCTTTGTTCATAATGATGAGAATCCAGGTGCTGCGGAGCCGGAGTTGAGTGAGATTAATGGCGATAGGAGGGACGGAGGTGATGGCCCTTGCCGAGCGTGATTAACAATGACACATTCATGAATTCTGGCTCTGTTTGGATATCTCACAATGGTAATGGTTCGTATTGGTTGTGAAAGCACAATGAAAAGCCAAAAACACACCGATATGAAGGAGACAAAGTGAAAACATCGACGGAACGTCAAAGTGAAAATACATCATACGTTCTTGTGCGATGCAAGAACGTGCGGTGTGAAAATAATAATATCGGAGTTCATATTTCTGGACGGCCCGCTGAAAATGTCGAAGTGATATGTAAATTGAAGTCTCCGTGCAGCGCGCGAGAGTGCTGCAGCAGGGAGCATTGGTGCATCACAGACTCAGTTGCATATATTCTAACCGATTTCCTTTGCCGATGAGTGGACTCTGAAGGGTGCGAGTCTGTGGTTCTCCTGAGCTTCTGTTGCCACCAAACTCTAAATCCAAATGTGTATCAGTATACGAGGGTATCTAACACCCTGTGATCAACTTCCGTCTCATCTCACATTTATTCCGTTTTTCTGGCATAACCTGGTTCAACTGATGATAGATGAATGAAATGTCCACAAAAGGAGGACATAGATTTGGAAAACTTTCAGACGTGAACCTCTCTGTTGGAAACAGAAAACACACATCGGTTTCAGACAGATAAAGACGTCCCGGCCTGTGTGGCAACGCTGTGTTGTAGCCATGGCGACAGTGGTGTTGTGAATTGCAACAAGCCGCACTAATGGAGGGCCACGTTAACAGGCTCAGAGATAAGAGCTGCTCTAGCTTTGAAACAATCACCAGCACACACATACACAGAGCCCCTGATAACGCTTGTCTTTGCTGAATTGAACAAAGGAAGATTTGTTTCGGCACCTTTGTTTACTGATGTGTCATGCAGCATCATGATGTATACATTTTTACGCAGACGTTTCTTCGGACACAGTGCATCCCTCCGTCACCGTGCGTAATGAAGAAAAGTATTACTGTACCAAGTGATTTAATTCTGTGATTGCACTGTGTTATTGGATGTCCTGATCCAAGTTTTGCAGGTGAAATGCCTGGAAAGCAACTTTGTAAAGAATTTCCTCTATAACAGTTATAGCAGCCCTACAGATCTGAGGACTGCAGTGTAGCTCCACTCCCCACCTCACCCCACCTCACCCCACCAAACCTCCCCCATCAAAAACATCCTCTTTCTCAGTGCATCAGCCTTCAGGACCTGCTGCTTTGTTCTCGAAAGCTTAGGTGCCTGGACTTTGTAAAGAATCAGAGAGCTTTAAACAAGGCAAGATTCATCCTGGAGCTGAGAGAGAGAGAGAGAGAGAGAGAGAGAGAGAGAGAGCTTCCTTTCACTGAAGAGGATGCAGGAGATCCAAAACCTGAGTAGTTTTCAGTGATCCCAGGAGTAGTGTACATCACTCTTGGGATCAGAAGCGGGTAGGTGTAGATAAAAAAAAAAAAAGAAAGAAAGAAAGAAAAAACAAAGCATTTCCCCCCTGTTTGGTTTTGTGTTTTCCAGATGAAGGCTAAAAATGGCATCAACAGTGTAGAAGAGCAGTACAGGATCTCTCACACAATAAAAGTTTAACCGTTATTAGTGATGAGGCTACACACTCTTGGGCTGCAGAGCAAACCTTAAGGATACCTTCTTTTTAATCTTATACCAGTGAAAGTGCATCTGTTAACCATCATCAGGATAAAACCGCATGGGAACACTGAGAGAGGACAGGACACCAGGTTTTTGCGCAGAACATCGTGAACACATTCACACCAAGGCTCTATTTAGAATAATAAATTCATCTTCTGAGTTTGGCACAATTTTCGGAGGTGCAACGAAAGTTCGAGGAAACCCGAGAACATGAAGAAGACCCCTGTGAATGCATATAAACTCCACATAAACAGAAAGCGCCTTAGGAATGAACAAAGCACCCTGGTGCTAAAAAATACTGAAAAACCCACTGCTGTACTTTGCCCTAGCCTTTAAATCCTTAGTAGATTTTAAGGTCTTTGGGTTTGTTTAAAATAAATTTAGGCTACATCAAATGTCTTTCCTGTTCAGTAATAAATGTATCAAACATCTGCAGTGTTTCACCTACAGTAGATGTTCTGCAATGGTCCGACTTTTGTTTCACTTTATTTACATTAGCATGTGCAATTGCTTTGGTGCACTTGTCTTTCTGTTACAGAAGCAGTCCAGCTCAGCGACGTCAGCAAAAGAAGCATGATTTCTTTTTAAGTACTCGACACGAATTTTAACGCAGTGATCCAAAAAAAAAAAGAAAGAAAAAGAAACGAGGAGCATACGTGTCATTTCTAAACAGTTTTATCAACTCTGCTCACATTGCCTGAAAAAAAGGTCAATAAAAGAAATATGTACAGTACAAATGTGGTGACATGAAAATTGCAGTTAAGAGGAAACGGGGAGAGTAAACGTTTGACTTCAGAGTGGTAAAGTATGTATGGTAGGAGGAGAAAAGGGGTGGGGAGCTGGTGATATCATTAAAATTCCATTTCCTTCCTTCTTGTACTTCGAAAGGGTTATTAAAGGAAATTGTAGGGAGAATATGTGCAACGATCTGTTGTACAACGATCCTGGATGGCTTTTTGACTCTGGCAGCCTGCGAGGCATAAGTAGATTTCTGACAACGTATAAATCAAATTATAAAAATGACAGCGAGTGACATTTTGCAGTGAGCAATCCCCTTATGCATGAGATGGGAAGGAAAGAGAAGGAAAGAGTGAGTGGGTGAGAGAGAGAGAGAGAGAGAGAGAGAAGGGGGCATTGCATTGAAGAGTGCCTTTTAAACTGTGTTTGTGAAGGCTTATTGCTTTATCTTGCCCACGCTGATCGGTAGGGGAGACAAAGAAAAGGCTGGCTGCGTAGACGTCCATTGGCTCAGCACTATTGTGTGGAGAGTCTCTGAGGAGAACGGACAGCTGGAGGTTGACCACTACCTCAGGCTCTGGTGAAGGTCAGGGGAGTCTGGCCGATTTAGATTTGCTCAGATTTGCTCTTTAAATTAAACTGAAGCGATAAAACACACACACACACACACACACACACACACACACACACACACACACACACACACACACACACACACACACACACACACACACAAACAACACAACTGGATAGTTGTACTTGTAAGAAAGAAAGCCATTCTTTGTATTGTTTCATCCCACATCCACACAAACAAATTGACCACTGTTGCATCATCTAACTCTGGGAATCTCCGGTTAGCTGAAATCTCACACCCACACCCAAACATCCACCGCACAGGACCGTAAGCAGGACAAAACCCAGGGTGAAAAACATCAGCAGTCAGAAAAGAACAGCGTCTCACACAAACAACAGGCCGTTCATAGAGCTCCGACAGCACCTGCGTACACAGACCGTGATAGAACTCTATAAAAGCTTCAAGTCTCAAGTGAAGCGCTACTAATAGAGCACTGCTTAAATAAAGCACCCGGACAGTAGGGAAGGGAATCAGCCGCGACCAGCGACACGATGTTATTACGATACGATTTATATATTACGATCCAATAAGTTTCGCGATTTTGTAAATACCCCAATTCAGTATAATTCAGGATTGTAGAGGAACAGCACTATTTTACCATCTCAACCACAAAAAATAATGAATTTTGATTTTTAAATAATGAATTGTCACCCAAAAGAATTGTGATACGTAGCTAAAATTATATTTTTCCTAGGTTCAGATTATTTCAACAAATCCATTTGTACCCGTCTTGTGTATTCTCTCAATATACTCTGGCATTTTGAATGGCTTTCTGAGCATATGTGTCATAAATTCCACATTGTATTACATTTAATATCCAGTAGAATTATTGGTTCTTGTTAGCATACCAACTGCGGCTTCTAGTCTTTACCTAACTTGTTTGTAGGAACTTCCAGATGGCACTTGAAAGACAGGTGCTTTCTTTAAAATTTCAACAAACCTAAAGCAAGCAGCCAACACCTTGTATTGGGCACATTAATAATTAATTATCAGTTGATTGATTGCAGTTAAGAATGTGATTTCTTTTTTTTTTTTTTAATCAAAAAACTGATAAATTTGTTGCATGGTGGTGTAGTGGTTTTTGAGGATTAGCACATGGTAGAGGGTTCGAGTCCTGCCTCTGGTCTGTGTGAGTTTACATGTTTTCCTTCTGCTCGGTGGGTTTTCAAATTTTTGCCACCATGCCACCAAAGACATGCAGATTAGGCTAATTGGCATTTTCAAATTGCTCATAGTGTGTGTGTGTGTGTGTGTGTGTGTGTGTGTGTGTGTGTGTGTGTGTGTGTGTGTGTGTGTGTGTGTATGTGTGTGTGTGTGTGTGTGTGTGCATGTGTGTGTGTGTGTGTGTGCATGTGTGTGTGTGTGTGTGTGTGCATGTGTGTGTGTGTGTGTGCATGTGTGTGTGTGTATGTGTGTATGTGTATGTGTGTGTATGTGTATGTGTGTGTGCATGTGTGTGTGCATGTGTGTGTGTGTGTGTGTGCATGTGTGTGTGTGTGTGCATGTGTGTGTGTGCATGTGTGTGTGTGT
>JAAGKR010011734.1:0-10551 GCA_011419295.1 Clarias macrocephalus
CTGCGTTCTGGGGGGACCCGCCCCCGCAAGGCTGCGATCTGGGGGGACCCGCCCCCGCAAGGCTGCGTTCTGGGGGGACCCGCCCCCGCAAGGCTGCGTTCTGGGGGGACCCGCCCCCGCAAGGCTGCGATCTGGGGGGACCCGCCCCCGCAAGGCTGCGATCTGGGGGGACCCGCCCCCGCAAGGCTGCGATCTGCAAGGGTGCGATCTGGGGGACCCGCCCCCCGCAAGGCTGCGATCTAGGGGACCTGCCCCCCGCAAGGCTATGAAGATGCATGTTAAGCAACCTCATTTCCCCTCTCGTCTGTTACAACCACTGAGCACTCAGCATCACCAGTATACTAATCACTTGTATACTAATCTCCGGCCTGATCATCCGTCATCATCCGCACCTGTTTCTCACTGGTTCATGCATTAAGTTAATGTTTTTTAAGCTTAAGTAATTCATGGGTCACTTTGTGCCTTAACAAACAGAAACATTGTGACTGAAAACGAGAGCCAAAAACTTGCCAATAATGAGAGCCAAAAAAAGTCCTTCAGGGAGTCTGGAGAACTATTCCTCAAGTCTGGATTAAGTATTAGAAGAAAGTCTGGCTCTTTGGGAACAAAATTATGGAGAAATGAGTGAGGGTCAAGACTTTTGCACAGTACTGTACGTCATACAGTTTTCTCAGACAAAAAACCCACAAAACATAAAATCAAACAACTCATTTTAGATTATTTGGCTATACATGCAGTACCTACTGTACTTTCTCCTCGGATAAGTGAATCAGTGGAAATTACCACTATTATTATTATTATTATTATTATTTATTTATTTATTTATTTATTTATGGCATGTCCCGGTTAGGAAGTTGAGCCTTGCTCAAGGGTTCAATCTCCGACCTTCCCATAGTAACCCAGAGCGTTAACCGTTTGAGCCGCCATTTACCCGGACAGCGACACAAATGACTTATCAATACCAGACTTTAACCACACCCTATTTTCCTTCCATTTTGCCCATTATTTTTCCTTTTCCAACCAGCTAGCTAATGTGCAACAGAAAGGCTTAAAGTTAGCATCCGCTTCTAAAAATAGAAGTTCCCCTGGAGCTTAAAGGGCTAATCTACGTATAAGCATAAATGCGCTGACGGAGCAGAATTGCAGTACGTGGGAAGTGTGTTTTCATTGCAATCCATTCGTTTAGTCCTGGGATAGAGTGATGATATTGTGCGGTATTGGATTGCGCAGTTATCATACTGGTGCAATATTATCTTTATTATCTTCTTTACAAAGTATAAAATACCCCTCTTGAAGGACTGCTGAGTGCAGAAACAGGATGTCTTAACCCCAGGCCCCTCTCTCTTTCTTTCTCTCTCTCCAATCCTCCTTTCTCTCTCTCTCAGCACTAACCATTGATTCCTCCCAACTTAAATGTTTAAAGTTCAATTTAGCAGTTATGGGCGAAAAGGCCTCCAAAGGGAGCTGCTCCCATTGATTATGTGTCAGACCTGCAAGGCAGCAGTTTAAATCACACGTGAACACACAAGAGCCTCTCTCCTTCGCTCGCTCGCTCGCTCGCTCACTCTCCCTCTTTCTCGTGCGTGTAACACACACCGCTGCTCACACACTCTCACTCAGAGCACTCAATCAGTGCCTATGAGCAACTCTGTCTCTTTGAATTGCTTTAGGACTCGACTGCCAGGATATACACACATGCGCGTGTGTGGGTGTGCATGGGTGAATGGCATCTACAGCTTTTTAAACACTCCATCGACATCGTGAAATTAATAAACTGGATCACGAGTTCACATAAATACTAACGCATTTATTCCTTTATGCATCTTCACTCATCAGTCTGATGTCTCCAGTGTTTAAATAAACATCCCCTTACAAAAACTTTCACCACGTCTACGATGATATTCTTTTCTAAAGATCTGTCGTTCATCAAGTCGTTGGTAATCTGGAGGGTCCTTTGTACAGATCCCAGTGCAAATCGTTACTATAGGAACGATCCTACATTATAAATGATGATCATGATCAGATTTGAGAATTCGTCAGCACTTTGCAGGATATTACGCTTCACATAACAGTTACCAAGATCCCTGAGACCAAGGCATTTGATTTGGCGAGAGGGATTCGATGAGTGCTGATATAGAGTATGACAGCACTGGGATGCATCACTCCACCTAACAGGTGTTGTAATGACCATTGACCCCTTCGAACCAGGGCACTGCTTGGTGTGTGGAACAAGGGGTTCTACACCCTACATAGCAGACTAGATTTCCCTCCATCTTCCACTCCATCTTTGGAATTAAGAGATTTACAGTCCTGTCCACCACCTCCATTGTTTATTGTCCAGTACAAGGTACCAGTAAGAACTACTTTCACCCCTGTTAATTACAATAACTGTCGGTCGCCAACTTCAGTTGCGGTGTCCAGTTCATGTGTGAAAAAAGGTTCCTCCTGCACCCAGAACCACTCTTTCACAGTTCGAGTCCTGGAATATGTCCGTGCCATCAGGAAGGAAAAACTCCATCGATGTGATACATTCAGGTCGTCTGCTGACTTAATTTTATGGCCACATAACGTTGATTTTTACCATGCAACTTCGCCAAGTGTTTACACAATTGTTCTTGTTCTTGTTCCACAAAGTTGAAGGTTCAGCACTATCCTTCCAGGTTTTGAAAATGTGTTGAAAGGTCCTTAACCCAGTTCCAGTGATTTTAAATCTCCATAGTTGTTTTCTTTGCTTGGTTCCAGCCAAAAATCCAGTGTACACTGCCTAAGTGTATTTCCTCAGAGACATGCTGTTAACGCTGTTTATACCATTTCCAGAGTGGACACATGACTCGTTTGAGGCACTGAGATGAGCGAGATGCTCGCTTACTTCATTTGTCCTGTTTATAAAGGATTATTATTTTAAAGTTACGCTTTTGTAACACAAAGCGCAAGCCGCGTTTCATCTTTGATTTTTTTTTTCTTTTTTCAGATTGTTTGTCTCACCCTGTTGAACGTTTAATGTTCTGCGTGACTGCTATCTGAGTAGGAAATATGTCCGACTCTGAAACGAAAAGTGTTCTCTCAGCTCGAGCTTTCACTTCTCATTACCATGGTATAATCCGTGCTCGGGCCCATTTATATTCGTTTTTTATTAAATTTTTCCTGTGTTTATGGAAAATAGCCATTTTCTATACAGTAACTTTTTCCAGTGTGTGTTTTTATTTCTTTTGGCAGCCCGTTTCCTGGGAAGCAGTGATGCGCTGTAATATGTTCTGCTTATTTGGAGCATCGTTTATCAGAGGACACTGAGGATTGCATTTTTGTTTAACCTAAAATACAGCGGTGCTTTAGCTCTTAAATCTAGCTTTCTCATCTGCTTATGTGTACACACTGAAACAGACTTCCAAAGCAGAAACTTCAGCACCAATGCTGGTGATGTCAGATCATAAATCGCTAACTGGCCGAGCCATAATATACTGTAGCGTCAATGCATACTGGAATTCTGAGTCCAAAGTTTGCTCCAATGTCTCCACTTTAAAAAAAAAAAAAAAAAAAAATTCCACATTCCACTATAAGCTTATTTAATATGTGGTAAAGTGTTTCTTGAATCCCAGAGCAGATCTGATTTAGACCCTGTGTGTGTCTGTGTTTTGGACAGAGGTCACTATCAAAGCACTTAAAGAGAAGATCCGGGAATACGAACAGACCTTGAAGAACCAGGCGGAGAACCTGGCACAGGAGAAAGAGCAGCAGCTCCACAACGACTATGCAGAGAAAGAGAGGTGAGTTTCAAGCACACGCAGATATTTATGAGCTTAAGAGTGGGATGCCTAAGTCCTAAATTTTTTGGGGGGGGGGGGAGGGGGGTGATTTAATAAAACAAGCAGAATGAATCACAAGTACAGTGACGAAATGAGCGAGTTATAAGTTTAATGTAATCATCTCAAATTATTCTTCTCATAAACAGGGTGAGCTCAATGTTTACTGTAGAAAATAAGAATGACAAAAGCAGGCTGAGTTGGAGTCATGTGTCAAAACAAGGTCTTGTTAGCTTCCTGATGTGCGAGTTCATGGTTACATTTGGTGTGTTTGACTGAATTTGAAAAGAAAACAAGGATGTGAGAAGGATATAAGGAGGATACCAAGTTTTGTCATTGGTGGTTACTTATAATGAATACAGAATCCTGTGGAACCAGACAGGTAGCTTTATATAAAATGGGAATGCGGGTTTTCCTGTTTCCTGAACATTTTGTGAGCATGCATAAGACTGCACCAAACAGTACTTTTCTAAGAACTGTCTAAGAACTGTCTAAGAACTGTCTAAGAACTGTCTAAGAACTGTCTAAGAACTGTCTAAGAACTGTCACGATTTACCTACCGAGTGTGAAAGATTACCTACTACACTTCACAATTTGCTCTCAAGACCTGCTATTTCTCCTCCCCTGTTAACAGTGACCCGTCTTTTAGACTCCAGAACCTTTGTACCTGCCTGTCATTTGCTTCTCTCATACATGTCACCATACACATTGTAGCCTCTATGAACATAATATTTAGTAGCTTACTGGAGGTTGGATTCAGCCATCTTAGCTCCACATTAACTTCAACACTTTCGGAGTGCCAGCTCAGATCTGTCTGTCAATGCTAAACGAGGATTACCGCATATTTTTGGACTCTGCAATCCATTGTGAAGAAGCATGTTAAGAAGAACTACTAAATTTGGGAACTACCTTTTAAACCACTCCATCTTCAGTTAACTCCAGAATTGCTACGATGCCAACTACAGTGATGTATGTTCCATGTACTTTGAACCATGTTCTTGGAGCCATATTGAGATGACTGATGTTTTGGCACATTATGATGCTTTATAGCACAGGTGTCAAACCTTTTCCGTTGTGTGTGTGTGTGTGTGTGTGTGTGTGTGTGTGTGTGTGTGTGTGTGTGTGTGCACGCGGGTTTTCATTCCAGCCAAGCAGAAGCCACACCTGATTCCACTTGTTTAATTAGTTGTTCTTGGCTTTCAACAGACCAGTTCAATGGTTGTGGCTTCTGCTTGGTTGGAATCGAACAGACGGTTTGTTTTCTTATCGTGGTACAGTAAGAGTGCTCTTGACTAATTTCAAGAGTCTTGAGATCTCAACCTCAGGGATAAGCACAAATAAGAAAAACAAATTTTAATTGAACCAAATTTTAATATTGAACAAAGATTTTAAATTATGATTTCATTTAGTATTGGGGGGAAAAAAACAAACTTGACCTGTGTGGAAAAAGTAACTGCCCCTAAACCTAATAACTATTTGTGCCACCCTCGGCGGCAACAACTGCAACCAAGCGTTTGCGATAACGGACAGTGAGTCTTTCACATCCCTGTGGAGGAATTCTGGCCCACTCTTCTTTGCAGAATTGTTTTAATTCGGCCACGTTGGAGGGTTTTCGAGCATGAATGGCCCGTTTAAGGTCATGCCACAGCATCTCGATGATCTCAAAAAAACCTTAGTTTTGTCTTTTTGAACCATTCAGAGGCGGACTTAGTGGTGTGTTTCGGATCAGACCACTTGAGCTTGAGGTCACAAACTGATGGCCGGACATTCTCCTTCTGGATTTTCTGGTGGAGCGCAGAAATGATCTTTCCAGCAATTATGACAGGTCGTCCAGGTCCTGAAGCTGCAAAACAGCCCTAGACATCACATTACCTTCACCATGTTTGACCTGCTGACTGCTTTCATAACCCTTTTCACCATTATAAACATAATATGAAGCACATATATTGACGTTCGTCATAAAAGATCTATTGTAAAACAAAATAAATTTCATGTTTGCTTCAGCATTGGACACAATATTGTTTTAGGCTAACTAATTATACACAATTCTTCGTTGTACTTGGTCTGGCTTTTAGATAAAGTCCTTCCATGCGCCATCTGGAGGATATTCAGTGAAGCACAACACATTTAATTAAATTCCAGAATGTTGCTTGTGGGATCTCGCGGCATGGCGCGCGCTGAATTGTGGGATCTCGCGGGAAAAAGCGAGCGTTCTTAATGGCTGTAGTTGTACGCCAGTTGTAACGGACACACACCTTCCAAGAAGCTCTACTTTTGTTTCATCAGTCCACAGAAGATTTGCCTGAATTGTTTTTTTTTTCACATAAGGTGTAGGTTTGGACAGCTTTTTTCCCTTAGGAAATTAAATCTGTCATTTAAAAACTGCATTATTGTTGTGTAATACTAAAATCTTTGATGAATTATTCAAAGAATTATTTAAATATGATAAATGTGGCAAAAAAAAACAGATTAAGGCAAATATGTTTTGACAACACTGCATCTATCTATCTGTCTATCTAGCTATCTATCTAGCTAGCTCTACATTTTATCCAGTCTGCTCTTGTGGCACATCCTACTCAAGTTTGACGTGGTGAAGATGCTTTTCTGCGCACCACGGTTTTAAAGAGTGATTTTTCTTTTGTTGTTGTTGTTTTCTGACTTCTCTCACCAATCAGGCCCACAGAGCTGCTCGAAAACCATCATCCATCGGCAAGCAGTAGTGTGTATAGTGTGTGTGTGTGGTGTTTTTTTTTTCCTTTTAATCTAATTAGAAATGTCACTGTTTAACGTTAGACTCCAAAGACAGTCATGTACTCTGTAAGCAACAGGGAACATTGCATGACTTTCAAAATAAACCCTCGCCATCATTTAAAGCCGTAAAAAGAAAATGAAGTTTGACGACCGGAGAACTTGGCCGTGAGCCAGTTTCCATTGTGTCACACATGTTTCGGAGCGCCGCTTTAAAGCGGGTTACCTCATTAAACAAAGTCGAACGAACTCCCCGACGGTTCCTTTTGGAGTCCTGTTAAGTCGGTTCGGAGACACGAGGCAGCTAACACAGTGTAAAGACCCAGATCACGATATATAAGCTGTATTTTGAGACGCTTCTACAGTGTTTAGTGAGAAATGCTGATTTCTCTGAGAATAAGCGCGTCCATAAATGGCCGGAGTGAAGTTTTTAACTTTCAGCCCGAAGCCAGCTCTTCAGTCACAGTACCCATATTTACCCAATTGTGTCGTCTGTTCTCGCGTACTTCCTGTGCGTCAGGATCCAGTCCTCTTCCTGTCTGGTCAGCCAGCTTCCTGTGAGGTATACGTGTGAGTGAGTAGGAGACGGAGAGCGAGAGTGACTCATTGTGCTTACTTTATTAATATCTCAGTGGTCATATCTCATTGGCTTTATTAATAACTCAGAAAGCCGAGCTCCTGCAGTTCCACCCTCAAAGTTTGCTTTATTTGCTGAAAATAATCCCCGCTGTTTTCTTCAGGCGCGCTCAAACAGTCCGGTCTGAACCTCGTTTCGTATTACCGAGCTGATTTTAGCTCATAACACAAAGTCTTCTATGAAATTTGTGGGTTTTAATATGGCACTGCAGCGGCATCTTATTTTTAAACAGACTGACTAAAAGAGAAGCTGATATTTAAGTAAACTGACGTTTTTTTTCCCCCCTCTTCTGTACTTCAATCTGTTTTGACTTTTTTTTTTTTGCCTTTTTTTTTTTCCCCACAGGAAGTTACAAGAGTCGCAGGAATCAATGGCCTCCAGGTTGGAAGAGGCAGAACACAAAGCTCAGAGTCTACAGACAGGTACCAGGCTCACAAGGATAAAATACAAGATCCACATTATAGTTTAAGACATTCGCGATTAGAAATGCACCGATCTGATCTGATCCGATCTGAAAGTGGTTTATATACACCAAGCACCACAATTAAGGAGTTCCTGGTTAATTACAAACTCAGGGAACAGAGGGTAAAACGATAGTAGGAGGCCTAAGTTGGAGGTTTGTGGATGAACGTCGTAATATAGTTGTAACAATGTTGTGTTGATGTCCAGCATTGCTTGGAATCATGCTTTGACTCCGGAGTTCCTGAGTGAAGACGCATTGTATGTGTATTGGAACAGTATCAGCGATCATGCAGTGCTCAGTCTCAAGTGTTCGGTGCATTTCTAATCGATTTTCGATTGGTCAAAAACAGTTGAAAGCTTGATCGTTTCAGCTTTAATTCAGATCACATGTTTATATTCAAATGCTCATTCTAGCGTTGAACTGTTTCTATGGTAACAGGCACTTTAAAGGGATTCAGTTAACATCAAAAGATAATTCTTCAAATAAAGAAAACATTTTTTTTATAAGAAAAAGTAAAAAATTTACGGAAAGTCTGTTAGTCCTTTGTAAATAACCTTAAGGCACAAATGATGACCGAGCGTCTTATTAAGTTCAAGAACAGATAAACCGTCCTGCATTCTGTCAACAATGACATCAAGTCAAGGTGGCTTGAATATAATCAGAATTATTTCCTATTAAAAGATTAACACGTCGGATATGATGATATTAAACCTGTTCAATTCTTTTTTTTTTTTTTTTTTTTTTTTGGGTAATCAGATTGCAGGTCAATTTTCTAACATTAAGCACTCAGCTCACTTTCAACACCAGAATCATTGGCACCCTTCTTTAAAATGAGCAAAAACATGTGTTGCAAAATTATGCCACTCTTTAAAAAAAAAAAAAAAAAAACCTCTAAATGCGAGGGGCTTTCAAGGGACTTGTAATAAAACTGATTTGATATTAAGCGCACAAGCGCAGACGTTTTAAAGAACCCCGTACATCCGTGAACGCCCGATCCTACGTATAACTTGTTGCCAATTGGCCAATTGGTTGTTTGTGGGAACTCTATACGCAATCACTTGCACATTACAAGAAACCGGCTTTAAGTAATTCCCACATCCTCCGTACAATCCTGAACTCGCTCCAAGCCAAATGTTCGGACCATTAACAGAGTTCCTGGGAGGCCAGCGTTTCTTACATGAAGCCGGCATACTGAGAAAAATTTCTACCTTGTTGGTATCCAAGGGGATCCAAGGGCTCATGTTAAGGTTAGCAAAGGTCATTCAAACCCAGAACATTTGAGGTGAAAATCAGGCTGGGTCTTCTATCAAGACGATGAACTGAAGATCATGCCAAAATGGACGATGGTTGCAGTGACACAATGGCCCTCTCAGTGTCTACACTTGTTGAAAACTGTGGTTTCAGTTGAAGAGAGCAGGTGACCCAAGAAACCCCAAGTATTTCATTCCAACCTTAAGACCGTGAGTCATGAGAGTGCTGTGATTCTTACCAGAGAAGGGCTAAAATACCAAGCACTGAAATTTGGAGTCGAGATTTATGACGCAAATCTGTTTGATAATAGAACGCCATTTATTCAAACCCGCCAAAATATATACCCGCGGTTCTTTTAGCTCGTTTTCATGAAAGGTGCCGATAATTCTGGAAAAGCAGACACGATGATGTGCTGTTATTGGAAAATGATCAGCATCAGAATCATCCCGGTATTTTCCTCGAACAGCACCACGTCTTATTCCGCGCTGCTTGTTTGGACAGCAAGTCGTTCTCTAAACGGTGTTACGTTTCACTCCGCGGTGGAAACTCGGATCGATTTCAGCCCTCCGGCTTCTAGACGGAACAAATTGCAGCCTTTTTCTAACCGGTTGTGAAAGCTAAAATAGCGATAATGATCGTGTGCGTTAGCTTGGCCACCACGATGTCTGCAACTCCGCGACATGCCAACACGCAGAGCGGTTAAAATTAACGATGCAGCCGGTCGTGGACATGAAGCCGTTGAGTGAGAGTTTTCCTCGTCCTCGTTCTGACTTTTTTCTTTTTTTCTTTTTTTTTTTCGCACGCAGCACTCGAAAGCACTCAGGCAGAGCTGTTCGACCTGAAGACCAAGTACGATGAGGAGTCCACGGCAAAGTAAGTAAAGTAGAAGGAGATCGGAGTGTACTTCATTTCGCTGAGCACCGTGCGCTGGCGAGAGACGTGCGCGTCCTTCCCCCCCTCGCCAGATACAGATGCAGTCTGTACATCACACACTTCTCTTTCACTGCTTTTACACAAGCATGACCATCCTGGAGTGGAACATTCCTCCTGTCTCCCATTAGCTGTGATGTGACTCTGCCTGAGATAATGTTCCCCCGACTGCCAGTGTGCATCCCGCTCTTTCTTTCTCCCTCTCTCGGTCGCTAGATATACTGTATCTCATCCTCGTAGTCTTGCTATCACGCTTGCTTTCTCTCCGGCTCGCTGACTTTGTTTCTTTCAGTTCTCCTGTCATTCACTCTCTATCACTTAGTCACTCTCTTAATGTGTTGTTTCTCTTCCCCTCTCTCTCTCCCTCTCTCTCAGTTTATACAGTAAATAATAGAACATTAATTTACACCTTTAAAATGTGTTCTCTTGGTGGGGGGTGGTGTGTTCTGTTTTTGAACTGTGTGCTTTTCAACATTTGTGTGTGTGTGTGTGTGTGTGTGTGTGTGTGTGTGTGTGGTCTGAGAGGCAGCTCCTCCCCCTCAGTCTGCCTGTCACACAGGAATGCTGTGTCTGCCCGCCGCTCGCCTGCGGCCTATTTCAGGGCGGGTACCACCCAGCTTACTGGCAGGCATAATTATAGCTGTGCAAACCCAGAGGGCACGCGCCACACACACTCAGACGTGCCACACACATACAGTACAACCAGCATGGTGTTTAACACA
>JAAGKR010011735.1:0-18478 GCA_011419295.1 Clarias macrocephalus
TGTGTGTGTGTGTGTGTGTGTGTGTGTGTGTGTGTGTGTGCGCGAACCTCCAGCAGCTCTTTGTATAACTCTAGACCATCACACTGCAGGAAGTGTGTGCAGGTAGAGTGTGTGTTGTCGGTGAGGCCCCACAGAGCGGTCAGTGTGCTCTTAAATGTAGAGTCTTCTGCTCCCATTTCTCCCTTCTTCTGCACCAGACACAGCAAGTGCTGCACACACACACACACACACACACACACACACACACACACACACACTCTCTCTCACACACACACACTCTCTCTCACACACACTCTCTCACACACACACACACTCACACACACACACACACTCTCTCACACACACTCTCACACACACACACACACTCTCTCACACACACACACACACGCGCTCTCACACACACACACACACGCGCTCTCACACACACACACACTCTCTCTCACACACACACACACTCTCTCTCACACACACACACTCTCTCTCACACACACACACTCTCTCTCACACACACACACTCTCTCTCACACACACACACTCTCTCTCACACACACACACTGGACACACTGGACACACACATTACTGATCAGATGAGGAGAGTGTATCTGGAGCACTGGGACAGTCAGACACAAACCCAGTCGAGACCACACTGCTGCACGTCCTCCTCCACAGTCGCACATATCAACGTGTAAGGATCACCTTTACTCAAAACATCACACACAATCACACATTCTCCCAAACTAACAGATGGTGAAATGAGAGTAATTTCAGGAGAAGGCCGCGCTGCTGCAAAATACGTGACAGAGTGTGAAAGCCTGAGAGACAGTGAGACACAGCGTGAACACAGCATGAGACAGCGTGAGACACGGCGTGAGACACAGCGTGAGACACAGCCCTAATATTCCTAAATCTAATTAATCACTATTTAACATCATACTGTTCAGATAGTTATCTGAGAGTTTTTGTTGTTGTTTTAGTTAATATTGATAATTCTTTTTATTGTTTACTATGTTTTTCTTTCATATTTAATATGTTCATAATGTTTATAAATTCAGATAAATGTTTCTGATAATGATATCAACCAGTAAACGCTTTGGCAACAATGTGATTTTTTTTTTTTTTAACATTCCGCTTGAAGCTCAGCATGTGTGTGTGTGTGTGTGTGTGTGTGTGTGTGTGTGTGTGTGTGTGTGTGTGTGTGTGTGCACAAGAAGAAAATCCCTGTATCACAATGAATGGGCTAATAAAGGCACAACACACACACACACACACGCGCACACACGCGCGCACACACAGAATGTCTCTCCCTCTCTCCTAACTCTCTCCAGTCATCACTTCTGACATGACATCAGACATTTAAAAAACAATGCCTAAAATCTTCTCTCTCTCTCTCGTATACTCTCCCTCACACACTCACAGACTAACAATCATTTCAAACCACAGACAGCAGTGGAGTTGAAGGAGTTTGGGTATATGGAAGTTAAATATATAACAGTTATTTTGAGTTTTAACCACACACACACACACACACACACACACACATACATTGTATATGTGTGTGTATATATATACACATACATAAATACATACACATACATATACATACACACATATATACATACATACATACACATACATACATACATACACATACATACATATATACATACATACTGTATATGCAAATGTCTGTTTAATCTGTTTATTAGATATTTTGGTTAATTTTAACAAGATAATATTAACAACAACCACAAACCCACCCCCCCTACCTGTCCCGGGATCCTTGGTTGCCGTGGATACCAGGAGCCTGCCCCAGTGAACCAGGAGAGAGGGCGTGAATGGAATGTCGATGCTTCATGTCTGAGATTTATCTGTCCATCTGTCTATCTGTACATCTTTACATTCCACCCAGTACACTTTCCTCTTTGTTGTCTCTCCCGTCGTCTCCACTAACTGATCTCTCTTTCCTTCTTCCAGTTTCTCCATTGATCCATTGCCTGCTTTAAGTTTACACTCTCTCTCTCTCCGTCATGTGTAATCTGATCCTAGAGGAGGGTTAACCAGTGAAGTGCTGTGCAAAATCACACACACACACACACACAGGATTTGAATTTGACTAAAGGTCAAGTCACCCATGGTTAGTCTCCAGTGTGTAGCTGAAACATACGGATGTAATTTCGATCTCCAACTTCCCACTTTTGGGGGTAAGTTGAATATGGCATCACACACACACACACACACACACACACACACACACACACACACACACACACACACACACACACACACACACACAGGCTGTACAGAGTGTGTAAAGTTAATTAGAGATCAGTGTATCTCTCTGGAACACAGAGCTGTCATTACTGGCTCGCTGAACACACAGAGCTAAAACAGCACGACCACAGCGCACGGCAGCGCTCCCTCCGTCTCCCTGCAGCTCCGGCCATCTTCCTCTACCGCCATCTCTCTGTGCCAGGTTCGCCCTGCCCTCCACCTAGCTCTAATCACGCCATTAGTCTCAGTAGCACTACTTCTGTATAACTGATCCATAACGTCATCTAACCGTCCAAGCTCACAGCTCCTCGAGAGCGATCCGCAGAACACCACTGCTCAGGAACACACCACATTTCATATACACTCTGTTTATAAAGACCCCACACACCATATCGTTAGTGCAAACATTAAAAATCAGCGCTTTCTTCCCCACATATCTGTGTGTGCAGTGTGTGTTTGCCCGTAAGGTCTGAGGGAGTGAACTGCTTATTTCAGGACTGAGGTTTCACTTCTAAATACAGCTCTACACCATGGGAGGAGACCTCTCTCACACACACACACACACACACACACACACACACACACACACACACACACACACACACACACACACACAGAAAGCAGAGGTTCTTCTCATAACACACACACAAAAAAAGACTCTCTGGTCAAATAACATCTGTATCAGAAAACCTGCCCTGCCTGACCTTTGACCTCTGTAAAGAAGAACTACACAGTCTGCCCAGGTAATCCCCTTAACAGCTCACACACACACGTACACACACGTACACACACGTACACACACATACACACTGGGTTATATTTATGAGAAGTGGCTGCAGATGAGTGCTCTTTTCAGAAGGAGAACTGCACAGTTCCTGGATGAACAGCCGGCCTCGACACCACGCGGCCCAGACGGAGACGCCGTCCCAGCGCGCGGTGAGACAACACAGGGAAGACTGGAGCAGGAGCTGGGTTATTTACTTCCCTGTAGTTGTGTTAGATTTGCCGAGACCCAGTGTGATCCAAAGACAAAACAACTTGCGTAACAGAAGAGAACAGAGAGGACACGGAGCGGGGCGGCGGCCCTGAGCTCAGCGTCTGGAACAGGAGGAATCCACACACATCAGCATCGCAACACTGAAAGAGCGCCAATCAGGGTTTCTGTCTGGCATCACACAGAGAGAAATGTAATGTGACTGCAGGCTGTGTGTGTGTGTGTGTGTGTGTGTGTGTGTGGTGTGTGTGTGGTGTGTGTGTGTGTGTGTGTGTGTGTGTGTGTGTGGAGGTTAACCACAACATCCTGTGGAGAGGAAAAATGAAATTAAAAAGCAGAGAGAAAGAGTGAGACTGGGGAAAGACTGGTCTCATGCACTCATCCATCAGAGCAAGTCACTGCACCAGGATTAGACAGGAGTGTGTGTGTGTAAAGGGGGGGGGGTCACACAGATCCTGAAGACACTTCACACTTTCACCTATATATGCATCTATATAAATAAAATAAAGGTTGTGTATGTACACTGGTCAGAACTCGCTCTTTCAGTGATATCTTTACATTTCACATATTGGAGGACCAGAAACCAGTCTCAGAAAAACTTCTGTATGTCTGTCTGTCCATATGAATGTACGTCTGTCCAACCGATTTGGGCGTGGCTATACACGTCACTCAGCAGAGCCAATCAATGTGAAAGTTTACTGTGTAAACACTGAGTATGAAACAACGCCAATGCACCTACAAAATTCCAAACACAAACAAAAGTGTGAAACTCTGCTCCAAAAATAGGATGTACACTATGAATACTTGTTAAAAGAAGTTAAAATGACTGGTAAAGGGAGAGAGAGCTAGCTGATATGATGGAGCGAAGAAAGGTAGATATACTGTATGTACAAGAGACAAGTAGAGGGGAAGAAAGACCAAGAACATTGGAGGTAGGTTCAAACTGTTTAACTATGGTGTAGACAAAAAGAGAAATAGTGGAGGTCTAATACTGATGGAAGAGTTGGCCAAGAGTGTAGTGTAAGTGAGGAGAGTGACTGATAGGATGATGATGAATGTGATGATAAAGTCATCCATGCCATTTGGGTGTCAGGTGGGATGTGATAGATGACTGGAGCTGAACTTAACAGGCATGTTGTCAGAGGCGATGGGTAGGTGTGGGGTCCAGGAGAGCAATGTGGACAGATTATTGTAGATTTTGCTAAAAGGATGGAAATGGCAGGGGTAAATACATATTTTAAGAAGAAAAAGATACATAGAGTGGTGAAATGTACTCAGATGGACTTCGGTCTGCTGTGTAGGAGACGCAATATAAAGGAGATTAGAGACTGTAAGGTGGTTGCAGGAGATAGTATAGCTATACACCATCGGATGGTGGTCTTCAGGATGACTCCAGAGATATAGAAGAAGAAAAAGAGAGCGAGGACTAAACCCAGGATTAGATGGTGGACACAGTCTCGCTTACTCCAACAAATGGGATGTACGCTATGAAAACTGAACATTGCGCCATAAATTTAATCTAAATGTTGAGTAAAAGGGAAGTTACGAGCCGTTATGTGTCACATGGTGATCAGTTTATTTTTAGCTTTAACCTTTTATCTATTTATACAAACTCCTTACCCGGTAATGAAGCGTACTAACGCTAGCTACAACACAACACACTGCTCTCAGCCAATCACAACACAACATACTGCTCTCAGCCAATCACAACACACTGTACCGCTCTCAGAATCTGATGATGATGATGATAACAGTACCTGTCTGCATCTCCTTGTCCTGACGTTACGTGCTTCTGCAAAGTTTCCCGCATTAACGCCAGTCCATCTGGGAGCCGGTTCATACGTCGAGTGTATAAACTCAAACCACCGTCAGTCAGGTACCTGAGGGACAGACAAGGAGGGACAGAGAGAGGACGAGAGAGAGAGATCAATGAACTAATATAAATATGGCTTACAAACATTCTAGAAGAGTTTTTGTTTCTCTACACACAGCCTTCACAATGATTACACAAAAGTTGTCAGCTAAACAGAAAAAGCTGACATGTAGTGCCAAAAATTATAAAATAATTAGGAGTATTATGTAATCTAATTACCTGGAAATATTCGGGCACTGATGGCTGTAAATACAGTAAAGAAGCAAGACGGGTGTGGTGCCCTCGACTGTTACATTTTCTGTAACCTTTATTAATATAACACCTCATATGACAGATCAAAATTTTAGGCTTCTGTGTAATGGCAGTAATCTGCCTAACTGTAGTAATATGCGCAACTGTACTGATCTGCATAACGGCAGTCATCTGCGTAACAGCAGTCATCTGCATAACTGTAGTAATGGCATACCCTAATGCAGTAATGAGTAACGGCAGTAATCTGCTTAACTGTAGTAATCTGCATAACAGCAGTAATCTGCGTAAACAGCAGTAATCTGCGTAACGGCATTAATCTTTGTAACTGTAGTAATCTGTGTAATGGCAGTAATCTGCATAATTGTGGTAATCTGCATAACTGTAGTAATCTGCGTAACGGCAGTCATCTGCGTAACTAGTAATCTGCGTAATGGCAGTAATCTGCGTAACTGTAGTAATCTGCGTAAACAGCAGTAATATGCGTAACTAGTAATCTGCATAACTGTAGTAATCTGTAACTGTAGTAATCTGCGTAAACAGCAGTAATCTGTGTAACGGCAGTAATCTGTTTAACTGTAGTAATCTGCCTAACTGTAGTAATCTGTAATGGCAGAAATCTGCGTAATGGCAGTAATCTGCGTAACTAGTAATCTGCGTAATGGCAGTAATCTGTGTAACTGTAGTAATCTGTAATGGCAGAAATCTGCGTAATGGCAGTAATCTGCGTAACTAGTAATCTGCGTAATGGCAGTAATCTGTGTAACTGTAGTAATCTGTAATGGCAGTAATCTGCGTAATGGCAGTAATCTGTGTAACTGTAGTAATCTTCGTAATGACAGTAATCTGTGTAATGACAGTAATCTGCGTAACTGTAGTAATCTGCATAACTGTAGTAATCTGTGTAATGGCAGTAATCTGCATAATTGTGGTAATCTGCATAACTGTAGTAATCTGCGTAACGGCAGTCATCTGCGTAACTAGTAATCTGCGTAATGGCAGTAATCTGCGTAACTGTAGTAATCTGCGTAACGGCAGTCATCTGCGTAACTAGTAATCTGCGTAACGGCAGTCATCTGCGTAACTAGTAATCTGCGTAATGGCAGTAATCTGCGTAACTGTAGTAATCTGCGTAACGGCAGTCATCTGCGTAACTAGTAATCTGCGTAACGGCAGTCATCTGCGTAACTAGTAATCTGCGTAATGGCAGTAATCTGCGTAACTGTAGTAATCTGCGTAAACAGCAGTAATATGCGTAACTAGTAATCTGCATAACTGTAGTAATCTGTAACTGTAGTAATCTGCGTAAACAGCAGTAATCTGCATAATGGCAGTAATCTGTGTAACGGCAGTAATCTGTTTAACTGTAGTAATCTGCCTAACTGTAGTAATCTGCATAACTGTAGTAATCTGCATAACGACAGTAGTCTGTGTAACTGTAGTAATCTGTAATGGCAGAAATCTGCGTAATGGCAGTAATCTGCGTAACTAGTAATCTGCGTAATGGCAGTAATCTGTGTAACTGTAGTAATCTGTAATGGCAGAAATCTGCGTAATGGCAGTAATCTGCGTAACTAGTAATCTGCGTAATGGCAGTAATCTGTGTAACTGTAGTAATCTGTAATGGCAGTAATCTGCGTAATGGCAGTAATCTGCGTAATGGCAGTAATCTGTGTAACTGTAGTAATCTTCGTAATGACAGTAATCTGCATAACTGAAGTAATCTGCATAACTGTAGTAATCTGCATAACTGTAGTAATCTGCGTATCTGGAGTAATCTGTAATGGCAGTAATCTGCATAATGGCAGTAATCTGTGTAACTGTAGTAATCTGCGTAATGGCAGTAATCTGCGTAATGGCAGTAATCTGCGTAACTAGTAATCTGCGTAACTAGTAATCTGCGTAACTAGTAATCTGCGTAACTAAGTAATCTGACAGTAATCTGTGTAACTGTAGTAATCTGTGTAATGACAGTAATCTGCGTAACTGTAGTAATCTGTGTAATGACAGTAATCTGCGTAACTGTAGTAATCTGCCTAACTGTAGTAATCTGCATAACGGCAGTAATCTGTGTAACTGTAGTAATCTGTAATGGCAGTAATCTGCGTAATGGCAGTAATCTGCATAACTGTAGTAATCAGTGTAACGGCAGTAATCTGTGTAACGGCAGTAATCTGCATATCTGCAATAATGGCATACTGTAATGCCGTAATGAGTAACGGCAGTAATCTGTTTAGCTGTAGTAATCTGCGTAATCGCAGTGATCTGCGTAACTGTAGAAATCTGCGTAATGGCAGTAATCTGTGTAACTAGTAATCTGCGTAATGGCAGTAATCTGCGTAACTGTAGTAATCTGTAACTGTATTAATCTGCGTAAACAGCAGTAATCTGCGTAATGGCAGTAATCTGTGTAACGGCAGTAATCTGCTTAACTGTTCTAATCTGCCTAACTGTAGTAATCTGCATAACGGCAGTAATCTGCGTAACTAGTAATCTGCATAATGGCAGTAATCTGCGTAACTGTAGTAATCTGCGGAATGGCAGTAATCTGCGTAACGGCAGTGATCTGCGTAACGGCAGTGATCTGCGTAACGGCAGTCATCTGCGTAACTGTAGTAATCTGCGTAAACAGCAGTAATCTGCGTAATGGCAGTAATCTGCTTAACTGTAGTAATCTGTTTAACTGTAGTAATCTGTTTAACGGCAGTAATCTGCGTAACGGCAGTAATCTGCGTAACGGCAGTAATCTGCGTAACGGCAGTAATCTGCGTATCTGTAGTAATCTGCGTAACTGTAGTAATGGCATACAGTAATGCCGTAATGAGTAACGGCAGTAATCTGCTTAACTGTAGTAATCTGCGTAACGGCAGTAATCTACGTAACGGTAGTAATCTGATATGCCTGTTGTACTTCAATATGTTTCTCTTATGAATGCCAAAATGTTTAATACTCACAATGCAAAATGGAAGTACGAGATTTGATACTCACCCGCTGCTGAGCTCGTCAGCACAAGCGTTCTTGGCCAGCATGTCTCCGTCGCTCACGTAGCCACTGACGTCAAGTTCCTCTCCACGCTCTCCCAGCTCGAGCCCACAGATGGCGCTGCTGCGTGCTGCTAGCTGCCTGCGCAGAGGGGCAGGGTAAAGGTAGCGTGCATGACCCAGGGTAATCCCACTCACGCCTCCATGTGCCGGATATCCATTCCCTGGCGAAGGGGCGTCGCCTGCTTGGAGCCGTGGGCTGGACGGACTGATCCGATTGGCCCACGAGAGCGGCGCAGCACGAGACGATCGAAAACCACGAGAGTTGGTTTCCGTGGTGATGCTGCTATCAAACGATTCCAATGCACTGATGAAAAGACCAGGTTAGTTTAGGTAAGGAATTAAATATAGGTTTATAACAAAGAGTGTATAATAATAAGCAGAATTAAATGAATATATAAAATATTGAAGATACATTAGGATTATTTGGAATGAAGCATTATATTGATTTAGGATGTAATATTGATGGAGCACTGATGTGAATAAACTGAGCAGATAACTTGGAAAAAAATCTAAAACTTTAATGCTTCTGAAAGTTGGAGTCTAGTAAGGATAGAGAACGATCATTATTCCGTTTGCGATATATTCCTGTATCGCTGTAGAAATATATTGTTAATTTGCTGGTCAGCAGGCCAAGTTAAACTCATCGTACTTGATCAACTGGCTGATGAAAAGTGCACCTCATTTCTTTGATAACAGCCTTGGATTTCTTTTATTTGATAAGCAGGGTTGCCAGCACTGCAACTTTTCCAAAAGAAGAGTATAAGGACCAAACTGGGTCTACTTTTACCTACTCCTGATTATTCTGGGGCTATATTCAATTCTCTTTCACCTTGTGTTTTATAGTTCATGTGGAAATTTGATGAATTTGATGAAACCTGGCAATCCTCCCGACACACACTCTCCTTTAAAGGTCTACATTCAAGTAAACACACCATGTCAGAGTGACGATTCTTCCATCCTGCAAAACACTTTGTGTGAAGCTGTGTGTATGTGGTATGCATTTTCTTGTTTTCATTTAAAATATATGTTTGATCTACATGATTTATTTTACTTGGTTTTGCCCTGTAGTAAACTGTTCATGCAGCAGTCAGTATAGCAGCTATTCTCAGACTACAGCATTCCAATCTGAAATGTAACAATCCATTGTGTCTCATGGAAACCTTTAATCACAACTCTGACCAACACAAGAGATGAAGACACATACATACACTGTATATATGGAAAAATTATGAAAAAGGAATAAACATTGAATTTATTTTATTGGTTTTGATTAAATTATAAATGTTTTTTAGTAATTCCGAAAAATGAAACAGATTTGACCTCCAACAGGCCACCTGCAGTACCTAGGGTACCACTAGGGGGTAAGTGCCCACACTTCATAAAACATTGCAGTACAGATTTAGAGTTACACTTAGAGGATGTATATTAATTATACTAAACTGTTCTAATGTAAAAGTAGGAAAAAAAATTTTTTCGTCAAAGTAGGACTGAATGATACTGTTACATTTATACCGATACCGGTAAACGCATGGTTTAGCCATATTGCTCCAAAACATGTGTAATGCTAGAATGTGACCACTAGCTTTACAATAATAAAGAAAATCCCCATGCTGGTGAGAAGTTGAGGAAATGGGAGAAGTGGAAAAAAAGGTTTTAACTACAGTATCATACATGTAAAACCCTCATAAAAAAAATCTCATAAATGCTTAATGATCAGGATTAAAATGTTAAGGAGAAACAGGAGTGAGAAAAAGGTGAGGGACAGACGAGAGTGTCACTCAATTTCTCTATACAATATGATGGTTAGCTGCTGTAACACACATTATGACTGAACCAGATATGAAATATATACATGCACATATACAGTCCATCAATCACCACTAGAAAAGTATTATGGTTTATTGTTTGTTAGACATGTAAGTCATTTAGAGTCTGTGAAACAGAGTAACATTAATTACATTAATAACTAAAAAAGATGTGAAATATGTTATTTCTACATACAGCTGGTTTCAGGTCATCTGTGTGCTCAGTAATGGACAAAATATTGTCAGTGCCATCTACTGAATATATTATAAACTGCACTAACAGACAAATTATATATATAAACTTAAAATCATGTAGTTCTTAAAATCAGCATTATTCGAAAGACAAAGTTTAACAACATTTCTGTATTCTGTAATTGACATGCCTGCTCGTACCTGTGTGTGATCTGAGTTCCCCGTAAACTGGACATGGTTTCCTCCAAGTTCTGTCGAAGGTCTGCGATGTTTTTGACTGTTCTGAGTCTCCTAGTCTCAGGATCTTCACCTGATCAGCACATGTCCAAATCAGTAACATTAATAATCATCCCTGTCTGCGTCTCTCTCTCACTTTCTGAATATTAATATAATTGCATGTTTAATTATTCATACTCACCCGTTAGATCTTCAGTGGACGTCTGGTTAGTTTTGCTGAAGCCACCCGAGTCTCCAGTGCGTCCTGTGGAGCCTGTTTCTATGGTGTCCTCCCCTTCTGTCTGGGATCTGGAAAGAGACAGATGTACAGTATATATATATATATATGTGTGTGTATACATATCTCTGTGTGTGCGTGTACGTGTGTACGCAAGTGTGTGTACGTATGTGTGCGCGTGTGTGTACATGTGCGTGTGTGTAGGCATTTGTATACATGAGCGTGGGTGTGTATGTACGCATGTGTGTGTATGCATGTGTGTGCTGGGTCCTCTTACCTGTACATGAACGGTGCCACAGTGGCGGTGTTTGGGTGGCTGTACTGCTGCTGCGGCTGAGGAAGCTGCACACTAACCGTGTTGCTAGCTGTGGATTGTGTAGTTCCTCCGTTACCCGCTGAGGTTACACTGTGGTTCTGATGACTTTTGCCCTCTGTGGATGTGAGACTGGAAGAGGAGGAAGAGTGACGGCTGTCTCCATGGAAACCAACTCCACCACTTAGCCTCACGCTGCGAGGCCTTTCATTGTCTTTGCCACTGAGGGGCAGTCCTGAGCTTTTAACTGTGCTTTTACTTCCAGGTTTGGGGATTCCGCTGTGCGTGGAGGCGGAGCTATCTTTTTTGGTGCTGGGTTTTCCTCCTTTGGGAATGAGGCTAGCAATTTTAGAGCTTCGTTTAGGCTCTGATGCGGCTGTGCTAGCCTCACTCTTGCTAGTCCCTTCCTCTGTGGTTATCACTTCTCTATTCACTGCCTTCTCAAAACTGAATATTCGTTTAGAAGACTCCTTTCCTCTCTCTCTGTCCTTCTCTTTCTCCTTAGCCCGCTCTTTCTCTTTGTCACTGTCCTTTTCTTTTTCCACACCTTTTACTGAACCCTTTTTAGCCGTTAGCGCCCGGCTAAAGGTACGCTGGGCGATGCCCTTGAGTGCCATCTTTGGGCTGCTGCTTGTCAATGCATAGCCGTTGGCTTCCTCCTGAGGCTCGGTAGCTTCTGCTTTCTCCAACATGAGCGACATTTGCACAGTGCCCTCTGGTGGTGTGGAGGATTTGGAGCCACTTTTACTGTTGAACAATTTGAGTTTTTCCAGCATGGACTTCTGTGACAGGGGTTTGGGGGGCGGCTCAGTGGGAGGGGACTGTTTGGAAGAGACTTCCCCTTTAACTGGGGAAGTGGTGGAGGTAGAGGTGTTTTTGGCGCTCAGAGATTTGCTCCTCCAGGGTTTGCTGCTCGAGTTGGGTTGAGGGATGGCTGAGGAGGAAGTGGCAGAGGAAGAAGAGGAAGACGGTGGCACACTGCTGGTGGAGATGGAGGTGGTTGCCAGTGACGATGGAGTTTGCTCAGTCATACTTGGAGGTTGGCAATTAATGCTGTCTAATGAATCTGTGGGGAGAAATTGAACAGACTTTATTCATCGCCATCAACCTCCAACATAGACACAGCTCGAAGACAGACCTTTCATCTTGTTTATAAGTATGAAGATGCCAAGAAATAGCCGGGAAGCATAAAAGTCTCGAAACACAGACAGTAGTAATATGCTTCTTATCCATATAAGGCCTGTTCATTCCCCAACCACCAGCCTGAGAAGTCTTATAAACTGTTTAGACGAACACAGACAACACAACATGAGAGCTCGAACCCTTCAGACACTGCACTGGCACTGCTACAAAGACGGCTTTCATTAAAAAGCACATATTTTTAAAATGCATTTATCATAGAAAGCAATACAGGGCACTAAACTGCAAGGAGCAGGAGAAATCTTTTCAACGTTAATATTCTGAGCTCGGTACTTTTTGAGGCTGACTAGGAACAGCCAGCTCGAGAACCTAGCACTCCAGCAAACAGGTCAGAATTAGCATCATAATGAACAGAATATAAATGAACTATAGCACTATACATTCATCTCGCTAGCTTTTTTAAATGTGTTTTTATTTACCCAATAATGCAATGTCATATATATTTATATGTACACACAATATACATACACACATAATGGAACAGTGTATTTAAATGTGAAAGAAAATTTAAGTGTTCCTTCTCACTCACCTCTAAGAAAGAAATAATTACAAATCCAGAAGATTCAGATAATTTAAAAACAGCAGAAAAAGAAAGAATCAGTAGAAGCGTCTGAATGGCTGAACTGACCCTCTCTCTACACATCACTAACTCCTCTCACAGTCTCTTAGACCCCCACCCCGGGTTAGACGGGGTCTGTCTGTCCCTCTGTTAGTCTGTCTGTCTGTCCCCACACTCTCTCTCTCTCATCTCTACATCTTTCTACAGTTAGTTACAAAAGTTTTAGTTCTTTAAAGACTTCTTAAAATTCTGACTCAATTTTTCAAACATGCAGCTAAAATATTCTAGGAGTGTGCAGTTTAAACAAATAAATAAATACACATTTTGCAGAACAAAATACACAAAATCCTTATTGTTAAAATCTTCTGTACAGTGTCTCTGTATCACACGCACACACACACTCACACACACACACACACACTCACATACACACACACATACACACACACATACACACACACATACACACACACATACACACACACATACACACACACATACACACACACATACATACACACACACATACACACACATACACACACATACACACACACACACAAGGTTACATTCAGGACAGGAAAAGGGATAAATAAGGAGAAGAAGTGGGGGAAAAGTGTGTAACACACAAATACACAGGAATGAGGGGTATTGCACTATACATCAACAGATAAATGAAATATATTATATGTACTATGATTTTCAATTTGCACAATATGGATATTATGTTCACTTTAGGACATTGTCACTGTTTATGTCTGTGTGTGTGTGTGTGTGTGTGTGTGTGTGTGTGTGTGTGTGTGTGTGTGTGTGTGTGTGTGTGTGTGTGTGTGAGTGTGTGAGTGTGTGAGTGTGTGAGTGAGTGGTTCTATTTGCTCCAGTTTCGCATCAGCATGCAAAAACAAAGCAGCTATTAGGAAGTGATTAAGGCCCAATTAGCCACGTGGAAAATGGGTCAGACCACTAATGACTTCCAATAGGGGGGAAACAGGGGGAAGGAGTGGAAGAGAGGGACACGTCTCTCATTTACGGTCAGAGAGACAGTGAGAGAAGTTTCCGCTGTTCACTTTAACCTCAGGCTCTGTCTAAGAAACAGGAATTCTTTATCTAAACATTTATTTATAATTTTAAAACTTTAAATACGTCTTTCTGTCTCCGTTTCACTGCAAAGGGTTCACTTAGTTATAATATCATCTATCAATAGTCATTTATTCTGTCGAGTAAACTTCCTGCCAGTTATTATCCAGCAGCAATAATTGTGATCATTATCAAAGACACAAAGACCACCGCCCGAGTTAACTCCACCGGGCGCTCACAGTGTTCCGGAGCAAATACAGAATTAATGTGTGTTTTAAATTAAACCAGAGCACGTAAAGCTACACTGCATAAGTCAGGAGAGAGGATATGAGCTGTGAGTCGCCCTGTCCAGTTACACTAAGGTTAGGTCCAGTGTCAGGGGGTCGTGTGGTCAGCAGAAAATGATCCCCATGGAAACAGCATTGTTTCAGCATTGTTTCATTTTTACCAAGATGTGTGTGTGTGTGTCCTCATTTTTCTTTTCACACATCAAGAAGTGACCAAGAAGGAGTGTTTGGGACACAGGTGTCCAGACGTAAGCAGGTTACTGCATGCACTCACTCTCTGTGTTGTGTGTGTGGCGTCATACCTCTGGTCTGTATGGCTGCAGGTTTGATTTTCTCACTGAATGTCTGGCTGCGTCTGTTTCCCGCTGAGCTGACAGAACCACGTGGTGATGACTCGACACACACAGCAGAAACTCTCGACGTAGGGCCAGGAAGTCTTAACAGAGAAAGAATATGAGGCCGAAAGTGTTAAGATAATGATATTAGTTACTGACAAAAATTTACACAGTACTGTCAATCATTTCTGGTCAGAACATCTCCGAACCAGAAACAGCCAGAACAGACATCAGCACATTTGTCATAATTATAATTAGAAACATTGGCAAAATTAATGTTAGTGTTCGTGTAAACAAACAAAAATAAAACCAGGTGGCTTTGATGTGGGAGGTGTTCATTATTTGGGTTCAGCATAGAGAGAATAGTTAGCTTACATTAATACAGTATTATTATAGCTCATCACCCTTACTGTATGATGAAACATTTCTATCCTGATGTCTCTCCTGAGATGAGTCTACCCCTATGCATAGAGCACAAGGGGCTTCAATCCATAAGCTTTAATCTCTTTTTAAATAATTATATTCATAATCATATATTGTTGGGTTTTAAATAAATACAGAAAAATTACTGAAAAATACTGTAACATTCACAGAAGCAGGTATTGTGCTGTCTGTAGAGTCGCGGGAATCGTGTACAGTGTCTGTGGGTATAGTAGCAGGTGTTGTGTACAGTGTCCGTGGGTATAGTAGCGTGTATTGTGTACAGTGTCTGTGGGTATAGTAGCGTGTATTGTGTACAGTGTGTGTGGGTATAGTAGCAGGTGTTGTATACAGTATCTGTGGGTATAGTAGCATGTGTTGTGTACAGTGCCTGTGGATAGTAGTGGGTGTTGTGTACAGTGTCCCTGGGTATAGTAAAGGTTATTGTGCACAGTGTCTGTGGGTATAGTAGCGTGTATCGTGCACAGTGTCTGTGGGTATAGTAGCGTGTATCGTGTACAGTGTCTGTGGGTATAGTAGCGTGTATCGTGTACAGTGTCTGTGGGTATAGTAGCAGGTGTTGTGTACAGTGTCTGTGGGTATAGTAGCATGTATCGTGTACAGTGTCCGTGGGTATAGTAGCGTGTATCGTGTACAGTGTCTGTGGGTATAGTAGCCTGTACCGTGCACAGTGTCTGTGGGTATAGTAGCAGGTATCATGCACAGTGTGTTTGGGTATAGTAGCAGGTATTGAGGATAGTGTAGCATGTATCGTGTACAGTGTCTGTGGGTATAGTAGTGGGTATTGTGTACAGTGTCTGGATATAGTACCGGGTATTGTGTACAGTGTCTGTGGGTATAGTAGCAAGTGTTGTGAACAGTGTCTGTGGGTATAGTAACAGAAGTTGTATACAGTGCCTGTGGGTAGTAGCAGGTGTTGTGTACAGTGTCTGTGGGTATAGTAGCCTATATCGTGTACAGTGTCTGTGGGTATAGTAGCGTGTATCGTGTACAGTGTCTGTGGGTATAGTAGCCTATATCGTGTACAGTGTCTGTGGGTATAGTAGCCTATATCGTGTACAGTGTCTGTAGGTATAGTACCGTGTATTATGTACAGTGTCTCTGGGTATAGTAGCGGGTACCGTGCACAGTGTCTGTGGGTATAGTAGCAGGTATCATGCACAGCTTGTGTGGGTATAGTAGCAGGTATCGTGTACAGTGTCTGTGGGTATAGTAGCTTGTATCGTGTACAGTGTCTGTGGGTATAGTGTACAATGTCTGGGTATAGTACCGTGTATTGTGTACAGTGTCTGTGGGTATAGTAGCGGGTATATTGTGTACAGTGACTGGGTATAGTAGCGTGTATCGTGTACAGTGTCTGTGGGTATAGTAGCTTGTATCGTGTACAGTGTCTGTGGGTATAGTGTACAATGTCTGGGTATAGTACCGTGTATTGTGTACAGTGTCTGTGGGTATAGTAGCGGGTATTGTGTACAGTGACTGGGTATAGTAGCGTGTATCGTGTACAGTGTCTGTGGGTATAGTAGCCTGTATTATGTTCAGTGTCTGTGGGTATAGTAGCGTGTATTATGTACAGTGTCTGTGGATATAGTAGCAGGTATTGTGTACAGTGTCTGTGGGTAAGGTAGCGGGTATCGTATACAATGTCAGTGGGTATGGTAGCGAGTATCGTGTACAGTGTCAGTGGGTATAGTAGGTAGTACTCTGTTTAGTGTCTGTGGGTATAGTAGCGTGTATTGTGTACAGTGTCTGTGGGTATAGTAGCGTGTATAGACACGGTATACAATACACGCTACCATACCCACAGACACTGTACACGATACACGGTACTATACCCAATGTCTGTGGGTGTGGTAGCATGTATTGTGTACAGTGTCTGTGGGTATAGTAGCAGGTATTGTGTACAGTGTCTGTGGGTATAGTAGTGGGTATTGTGTACAGTGTCTGTGGGTATAGCAGTAGATATTGGGCGTAGTGTCTTTACGTATAGCTGTGGGTTTTGTGTAAAGTATCTACATGTACAGTAGCAGATATTGTGTATACAGTAGTTGTGCTCCTCATCTCCGGTCTTTGAGGACCACCTGCCCTGCATATTTTAGTGTTTTCTCAGCTACCTTTCTCACCTGAATTGAAGTGTGTGATGGACCATGGGTAAAAAACACATAGAAAAGTTATGCATGTCAGTGGTCCTCCTGGAACTGAGAAGCAGTGGTGTATAGTGTCTGTGGGTATAGTGATGAGTATTGTGCATAGTGGTTAACGGTTGTTATGACTAGCTGTTCTAGCCCCATCACATAAGACAGATCAAATCTTCCTAAGCTGGTACAGTAATGCTGATTAAACAGTGTATTATTAAACAGTGTATATTATGTATAAAGTATTATGTATGAAGACTATAGGTATAATATTTGTATGGTGTACTGTGTTTATAGATATAGTAGCAGATATTGTGTGTACTGTATATACAGGGTGGGCCATTTATATGGATACACCTTAATAAAATGGGAACGGTTGGTGATATTAACGTCCTGTTTGTGGCACATTAGTATATGTGAGGGGGCAAACTTTTCAAGATGGGTGGTGACCATGGTGGCCATTTTAAAGTCGGCCATCTTGGATCCAACTTTTGTTTTTTCAATAGGAAGAGGGTCATGTGACACATCAAACTTATTGGGAATTTCACAAGAAAAACAATGGTGTGCTTGGTTTTAACGTAACTGTATTCTTTAATAGAGAGTCATTTACAAGTTTCTTTTTGTTCACAGCCTTTGACATGTCGAAGAGGTTAACACGTGATGAGCGGATCAAAATTGTGTTGATATCTGGTGAACGCAGTAACCGGGTCATTGCAGCAGATTTCAATGCAAGACACCCTACGAGACCACCCATCTCCCCTGCTACAGTTAGCAAACTGCTTGCTAAGTTTCGTGAAACTGGTTCAGTGTTGGATTTGCCAAAATGTGGACGCACGAAAACTGTCACTAATGAACAAACATCAGTGGCTGTCCTAGCTTCATTCAGCAAGAGCCCACAGCGTAGCACTCGCCGCATGTCACTGGAGACTGGCATTAGTCGAACATCCCTTCGGCGGATATTAGCTACTCACAAATGGCACCCTTACAAACTCCAGCTACTGCAGCATCTCAATGAGGATTACCCAGATCGGCGACACAATTTGCAGAATGGGCAAAACAAAAATTGCAACAGGACCCTCAGTTCACGCAGAAGATTTTGTTCAGTGATGAGGCAAACTTTTATGTGAATGGTGAAGTTAACAAACAAAACCACCGCTATTGGTCTGACACTAACCCACATTGGATAGATCCCTCCAAGACTGTTGGAACAAAAAAAGTGATGGTATGGTGTGGTATATGGGGTACAAAG
>JAAGKR010011737.1:2244-18463 GCA_011419295.1 Clarias macrocephalus
CCCCCCCCCCCCCCCCCCCGCGGCTGGAGCCTATTTCTAGGCCCCCTATCTCCTGGACAGGGTGCCAATCCATCTCAGGCCACACACACATATACACACTACGGGCAGTCTGTGAACGCCAATTATCCTTATCTGCAGGTCTTTGGACTGTGGGGGGAAACCCACAAAGCATCTATCCAACGGAGGCCTGAATCGGGTACCACAAGCATACACACTCACACCCAATCATACAATATTAAAAATAAAAAGAAATGAATCTCGACCACATGTTTTTGGACTATGGGAAGAAACTAGAGACCCCAGATAAAACCCACCAAGCAAAGCAGGTATTATTGCCATCAATATGTGATAACCATGACATCAATTTATATGAACACTTCAGATCCATAGCAGCAGGTCAAGTTCAGCTGACAAAGAAAAATTCACACTGAAAACCTCTTACAGTAAATAGACAAAATAAATCTTCTTAGATAATTTGCCAGGATCTCTCTCTAGACCTTGGAATGAAGCTAGTTTATAAAGTTATTTATGTATACACAACTGTTCAGCTTTAGATTTATTTATAGGTGAATTTTAAGCAATATTTCAGTGTAAACCCTCTCACAAATCTAGTGCAATATAAATAACATAGGGTAAATATAGATATATTTATATTTATGCTTTTTTTTATTGACACTTTATGCAATGCAATACTTCGCAGTATGCAATATGCAAAATAAATACACATTCTATGTATCCAGTTTACCTTATTGTTAAGATGTTTCATAAAAACCTGATATAATTCCAATTACATTTTCCTTTCTTTGCTTATTGTACTATTAAGACAATTAACATGTGATGTGTTCTTTGTTACATGAATTTGCTCTACATTTGGCGAAAAAAAAAAAACTCATCTGCATTACGTAAACGCTCGCTAATCTACAGTGATCATGTGTCCTGTGACTTTTTCACTGAGCACACAGGCAGGCAACCTTTGGACTGACTCTGAATAGAAAATGAGGTACCTGGTCATTTTGCAAAACAAGACATGCAAGTCTAAGCCTGCCTGAGTTTGCTTTATTTATATTCCTATTGCACAAGTCAGGGTTGATTTACAGTTGATTTAATATTTTACCATGCTTTTAAATTCTGTTTAATTTCTAGAATAAGATTAGCTGAAAAGTCCGAGCATTTCATTTATAAGCATTATGGTGCCCTGAGAGTATAAATCTTAAACTTTTACATAAAACATACGTTTAATAAAGGTATAGAGTGAAGCAGCGACTTTTATAGTATTCAAAACCAAACTTACTGCACTTTCCATTCAAGTAATATACTAAGAGAAAGTAGGCATAATTCATAGGGTTCTTACCCAATCATACTGATACATAAAAAATATTATGTAACTACTGTACCTCTGCTTATATTGACTAAACTTTACTTGTAAATTTAACAGTGGCATAGTGGTTAGCACGGAGGTCCCACACCTCCAGGGTCCAGGGTTTGAGCTCTGCCTTCAGGTCTGTGTTTGCAGATGTGGCTTGTTCTCCTCATGCTTGGTGGGTTTCCTCTGGGCACTCCAGTTTCTTCCTACAAGTCCAAAGTCAAGCGGATCAGTCTGGTATTTCCTAAATGCCCTTAGTGTACTTGTGAGTGTGTGAATGTTTGTGCTCTTCGATGGAATGGCACTCCGCCCAGGGTGTACCCCACCTACAGTGATCTAAACAAAGTGGCACATAATTGTGAAGTACACTTTGTGCTGGCCTATCACATAAAATCTCAATAAAATACACCTATGTTTGTGGTTGTAGCCTAACAAAATATGGAAAAGCTCAATGTGTATGAACCCTTTTCATAGAGTCCCACCTGGGGTAGGCCTTTTTCACCCCTGTACAGGATACAGAATGAGTGAGTAAACAGTAAAGTCCAATGCTAAGCATCAGAAAGCAAAGGGGAAGGACCAGAAAAAAAATGTCAGCAACAATTGCTGACTTAAGAATTTTCTAGTAAGGAAAGAAAATTTCAAATGTTTCAGGTAAAAATAAAGATACCACATGCACAATTCCAGTTCATTTTGAATCATTTGTTCTAAAAATGACAAACATTTCAAACCATTTTCGAAACATTTTTTGTGTTCATCCAAGTCTCCAAAAGTGTGCAGAAAATCTGGATCTTCTCATAAAGGTTTGTCTGTTTAGTCACACTTCCATAACACTGAGAAAAGTCTGACTATTTTCTGGATGTACATAAATGATTCTATGAATTTTCATGAATATAACTTAAGAAAATGAGTTCATTAATATTGAGTTTGTCTATCCTCTAAGGCTTTTTGCTCACCAATATGGGTCCAAATGTCACTTCAATAATGCTGGACCAGTCCACATATAACTGTGTGTGTGTGTGTGTGTGTGTGTGTGTGTGTGTGTGTGTGTGTGTGTGTGTGTGTGTGTGTGTGTGTGTGTGTGTGTGTGGTGACTCATCATATTTGAAAATACAAAGAGCAGATTTTACTGCGAGCGACCAGATTATAGCCCACATGTATTAATCTTTTGGCTAAAGTTGTGTGTAGGTTTTTGCACAATCCAAACCAGACTAACGTTGTCTGCGGATTTACAAGTTTCAGAATGGGTGACTTTTTTTTGTATTCACTTAAGTATGTTGAGCATCCCTGGCACGGTTCATTTGCATTTAGTGACACCTACAAAACTCCATAAAAGGTCAAGCATACAGAGGCCTGGGAACAGAAAATGAATATGAATGATGAAAGAAAAGGCAGAAGTGAAAATTATTTTGTCTCATGTCTATGCCAATAATGCATTACATGCTGTAGCAGCAACTGAAAAGGTTGAAATGTAGGGACAAATTACAGACAAGGTGAATTAAGTGTTACCTAAGTGATGTGAAAGGAAAATAGTGTAACATGAAAACAGAGCAGAAAAAGACCACATTGTACCCCAAGCACAGGGGAACTGTTGAATTTTTGTAATTGTTTTTAAACAATGTGTGGTAAGTGTTGCATAGTGTTAAAATATGGATTTTACTTGTACAACACTTTTACAATTGACATAGTCATAAAGCAGCTTTATTGGGATAAATCAATTTCAGATTTTAAATACCAGTCAAACAAGGCGTTTAAAGTAAAACCGGAACTTGACCGCCCTGAATTGATGTAAAACCAATTCATATTTACAGAAGATTTCAAGCACAGTACGGTGATGAGACTCTTAGCTGCAGAAAAACATTTAAATGGTGCAAACGTTTTAAGAAGGTCATACTACGTGCGTCAGCCAATCTCGTCTGAATTGGCTCAGAGCCCAATGCAGTCGCTCTCTTTCAGAACATTCAGAGAATAGACCGTCTAATCCTTGAAAATTTCACACAACCATTTATGAATACCACTTGTACATTACAGGAACCTGGATGGGAGTTATTGTCACATCCGCTGTACAGACCTGACCTCGCTTCAAGCCATTACCACATGTTTGTGCCATTAAAGGAGTTCCTGGGAGGCCGGCGTTTCCGACATGAAGCAGTTTAATCGTGGACCCGGTGTACTGAGAAATCTTTTTACCATAATGGTATATAAGCACTAGTGAAACGCTGGGATAAGTGCATTAGTGTAGCAGGGGATTATATAGAGAGATAAGAGAGGTTTTTTCTCTTAACTTTGTTGTTATTCTCCACATCAAAAGTTCCGATTTTGACTTGTACGCCCCTCATACGTACATTATCCCTAATGAGCAAGTCAAAGATGATAGTGGCAAGAAAAAACTCTCTGAGATGACATGATGATAGAACCTTTGAGTAGACACTCAAAATGGAACCCATCTTCATCCGGTGACATCATATTTGTGATTATAAATAACTATTAATTATTCTATAACTATTTCCTATATAGTCACAATTATAATATAATTATAAGTGTAAATGTGTACAATTGTAAATGTGTATCCAGTGTATCCATGTGAAAATCTGTATCCGAAACTTATGGGCTTCATCTGAAGATTAAATATTTTAATCAAACCAGCCACAGAATTCAACATATCATAGATGTTTAAATTCTTATTATCCAAATAACCTGTTGTGGATACTTAACTGTGGTTAGTGACATCAGTTAACAACAAATGTTGCCGTTATGGCACTGTGGTAGACTGCGGACCACACATCGGCCAACTCAGATATTGATCATACTTATCCACACTCATCCAGCACACATCAGTATTGTCTTGTGTTGATACTGTGCAATCTAGTTTTTTGGCACTGAAATACAATGAGTGAATAAATGGGAATTACAGGGCATAGAAATTTCTATTCTGTAAAGTCAGTCATGTATGAGTGTTGTCTTACTGTATGTGTTTGATTCATTTGTCATCTTCAGTTATTGAGGAAAGTTTTTTTTTTTTTTGTATGGGATATACAGTATATTCTAATAGATCTACAGTACATACCGAGTGCCTAATTAATAGGGAATATACAGTACTGTAGGTGCAAATAATTTGTAGACATTGGCAGAGTCAAGAATTAGCCATGGGGATGTTGAAGTAAAAAAAAAATTACAGTATGATCTAAACAATTTTACTCTAATTACAATAAGTGTAATGTGTTTTGGCACTGTGTAAACATTTTGGCAGTTTGATTATTTAAAAAATCCAACGACAGAGTGCAGTGGCAGCCAGGATACAGTACACCTGGAGCAGATAGGGTTAAGGGCCTTGCTCAAGAGCTCAACCTGGCTCAGACCTGGCATTGCTGAGGCTTAATCATTAACCCTTAAGCGTTTGAGGCACCACTGCCCATAGGGTATAATCTGCAGTATGGTCCATAACATGTTTAAGGCTGTTTCATTGTGAAGAACAATGAGTAGTAAGAGGGGCAAATGTATCTTATAAAAGCAACTGAACAGTTTATTTGCTTCTCCTGCAACACTTCATTGGTAATTCCTTTGCGAGAAGTGAAGCTAGCTGGTTTTCAAACAGACGTGGGGAAACATGCAGTATACTAGACTGGTTAGTCCTGTTTTTCCTAGCAAAAGCCAAAAATGGTGATTAAACGAACAAAGACAACATTCTTCTTTGGGGTGTGTTTAGAAAGGTTAAGAACAGATGCAACATAATGACCCTCTCAGGATTTTACAGGAAATTATTATAGCATGGTTACTGCACATAATGTTAGTTGACAGATATACAGGTATTCTCATGCTATGTTTTACAGTATGTGTGTTGTGTTACCTTTGCTTGAATATCAATCTCCTGTGTAAAAGTGTAAGAGTGCAATTGCTGACTGTACAGTATCTCATCACCCTCACCATGCAGGCCACTGACCACCCTAGGACCACTGTTCAGATTTAATTTTTGGAAGGATGTGACTGCTTTTGTAAAAGTTTTTCACAAAGGGAGCATGTTAGATTAACTATCCGAATTGTTGCTTAAAGCTTCTTTTCTCTCTATTCATTCATGACCCTGGGCCAGATGAGATGAGAGACAACTGTGCACGCCTCTAACCCCAAAGCTCACATTCCTCTTTGTGAGAACATAGATTTGCCCAGTGAGAAAAGGAAACTCGGACACAGGTTCAATAGGACAAGAATCTCCATTTATTAGAGGTCAATTCAAGGAATATAAACTGATCTTATTACACAAGGCATTGATTTGTATAATACTGTTTTGTTACTAGGCTAAGGCAGATTATTACATATAATGGAAAAAGACACTCCCATATATGGAGTTGCTTAAAAAAATAGTGAAGGAACAGACTTGCTTTTCATGGAATATCATATGTGAAGGTCAGGTGTGGTACAAAGTGTCCTAACAATAAAGATACAAGCATATGCCAGCAATATGCCACAAAGATGCCAGCATAACAGACAGGAATTAAAATATCACTAGCAAATATTCTTATAGAGAGTCTTAATTGATAATTTACTTTTTTTGTTTTGTTTTTGTCTCATTTACCCACAAAACAGGGGCAGCACTATGGCACAGCAAGTAGTGATATTCCTTGAGTGATTGTCTATGTGGAGTTCTCCTCATCTCAGCAAGGGCTTTCATTGTTTTTTCTGATTTACCATGACTGGTTACAATTGGCATAAATTAATTTCATGAGAGAACACAGGCTACCAATGGGAACAACTGTTTATAGCTGCTTTAACAGTAGTACTATAACATACAAATAATTGTAAGGATGTTCGCCAGCATTAACTGTAACACGAAATGATGAAAAAGTATAACCTGAATTTCTATTAATAAAACTAACATTGTGATCACTGACAAATTGTGGTAGCAGAATAGAAATAAAACAGTTTTTATTGGTTTTGTGATATTATGTGAACTTTCAATGGCCATAGCACAACCATCCTTCCATTTTAATACTTCCTATAGCCCTTGTCCAGATAAATATACATACAAATAGCTTGTGGCCTTTTCTCTAAGCGGAAAATGCAATTGTGTTTCCTACCGTCTCTCTATGACTTACATGTTAACGACTGGTTCTTTTGATGTACAGGACGTATGTGATACAGGGCCCCTGGCCAAAAGCTTAAATTTGCCTTATTTTCTGATAATAAACAGAGAATGTCAGACACATCATGTAGTGCTTGTTAGTTTTATAAACACCAGTATGATTGTATATGTAGAGAAAAAAAAAGAATATTCTTTTCTTAATTTTCAAAATCATAATGTTTTTGATGATGCATTCTGCATCATTCACATTTTGGCATGTGTTGGACACAATAAGCAATAATTCTGACTCACTGTTTATCTATCCCACTTTATTCTGTATACAAGGCCACATGCAGCCAGAAGCCTATCCCATGAGACTTAGGGCATGAGGCAGGGTACACCCTGGATGAGGTGCCAATCCACTGCAGAGCACACACATTCACATTCACTCATTCACACACTACAGGCAATTTGGGAACACCAATTAGCCTAATCTGCAGGTCTTTGGACTTTGGGAGGAAACCAGAGTACTGCACAGAGAGAACATGGAAACAGACCCCAAAATGAGAATCAAACACGGACCCCGGAGCCAATAAGTGCTAACCACTAAGTCTCTCTGCCGCTTACAATTTTGCACTCTTCTAAAACTTAACAGCCACATCATATAACATTGTTATTAATTGTTTACCTATGACATAATGCCACAACTCCAAGAACAGTAGAAGGCCTTTAGGTCTTTTGGAATGGGGCCTCACTGCATTTAATGTTATTTTTAAGAAAACATAGCCTGGAAAATTGGCTTTAAAGGATAGGGAACCTGAGTAGAGCAATATCTTTAGGTAGTCAGAGATACAACCTATAGAACTCCAACAAGGAGCTCAAACAAGAAGAAAGAGTGTGTGGAAGTACCAGATAAAGCAGACTAAGAGTTCAAGACACAGAACAACTCAAGACAAGATCAGGGAAGGAAGCATTAAACGTTTTAAGGAAGGCTGATGTGGAAAATCGGGAGAATTAGGTTTTAAGCATCATCTCACTCACTGCTTAATCCTGTATACAGGGTGGTGGGGGGCCTGGAGCCTATCCCAGGACATTTAGGCCATGAGGCCAGGGTACACCGGCGGGTGTAGCAATCCATCGCAGGGCACACACACAAACAAACACTCACCCACACACCACGGACAATTTGGGAATGCCATTTAGCGTAATCTGCATGTTTTTGAATGGTGGGAGGAAACCGGAGCACCCAGAGGAAACCGACCAAGCACGGAGAGAACATGCAAACTGCATGCACACAGAGGGGGGAATTAAGTATAACTAGAGGCCTAGATTAAGTATCTATCTAACTAAGAAATACCCTGCTTTGTGATGTTTTATTCCTTACTTGCAGTGACAAGTGAGTTTTAAAATCCCAGCTGCACCTGTGTACCACGACAGCACCCACTACCCCAGTAAGTGTCAGTCTTACCGCTGTAAAAAGTATGATCCAGCACTTAATAATCTGTTGAAGCTGACAGATTGTTGAGAAAAGTTGACAGGTTCACCTGAATGAAAAGGCGAGTGGGTGTAGCTAAGGTAGGTGTACTGATGTGGCTCAAGTGGCCATGGAGTGTAAAAATGTGAGCCTGGCGCTGACATCATCGCTGTCATAACACGGAAAGCCGCCTCCGGAGGTGTGATGCATTATGGGAAAGAGATAGTCAGCGGCTACGGCTTTACCCAGCTCATGTATGTGATCCAGGGAAACACGGTTGTTGTTTTTTCCCTTCTGAAGCTGTAGGAACAGGAAGACGAAAACAGAAATGGACTGAACATTAATGATTTCGCTGCTATGACAGCCGCACTGCACAACCACAACGTCAGCTGTAAGTAGCATTACACACACGCGAAACAAACCTACGGAGACGATTGCTTTAAGTGTGTGTGTCGAAATGCAGAACTGGTTGCGACACATTTGTACTTGTTCTTCCTGCTTCATTGCTTCGTGTCGCTAGCTAACGATAACGTGTCGCTAAACCTAGCGCTGGAAGCAGTAGCACATCTGCCAAATAAACTACCTTATGTTATTAGCTCGCTAGTGTATAATAATGTCCATAATATCGTTTTAGTATCGCTTTTGCTAAAAAAAAAAAAATACAAATAAAAAAGGAAAGAAAGCTAAAGCATTTTAAGGAATTCGTATTTGCGGTGTAATATACAGTAAGATTGGCAGCTGTAATATCATTTACTGTCGGCTAAATGTTATCCAGGCGGTTAGCTCGCTAGCTCGCTAACTTCCTGGTAAACTCACAGTTTGTACAGCTGGACCCTCCTTGAACAGGTTTTTTTTTGGCGTGTATTCCTAAATCAAACTTACCGTCACGTTTAGAGAATCTATCCAAGCTGTGAACAAGGTATCTACTTTTAAAGAGTATAGTTTTATGATGAAAATTAAATTTTCTGACATTCAGTTTTTCCACACTAACCTAGTGTACATATGAAGTTCTGTGTTTTTGCTCCCATCTGTTGAAATGCCTCTGGAAACAAAATTGGCAGTGCAACGCTACAAATCAATATGATTGTCTATGTAGAGGGAAAAAATAACGAATATTTTCATCTTAATTTTAAAATAAATGTTTTTTTATGATGCATTCTGTACTAGTCACATTTTCGACCAATTAAACGCTCTCTAACACGTTTATATCCCGCCTCCTAGGAAAATTTCTTGCTCTATGTACAATAGCGGTCTGTTAGTTGTGGTGGTTATGGGTCAGAATTCCTGTTCTGGCTTTGCATTGTCTTCCTACACACTATTGTCCGGGTGACAATAAATGGCTGCCGTTCCTGCATTTTTGCAGCCGAAGCATTTTTAAAAAGTTCATGGCTATGTGACTTAGGGCTGGTCATGTGTTTCTGTCTCAAACTGACTGAGACAGCAATTCTGACTTGTACAGCATTATGTGGCTTCTCCGTCAGTAAAAGTCAACAGTATAATTTTATTTCCCATTCCAGTATATCAGTTGCTTCTTCATTGATTTTCATTGATGATCAGTATTACCAGTAAATGTTTGCATATTCATATTCAGGATAGTGATGAAAACTCGCAGTGAGTTGTAGAGACAGCAAAATCAGTCCTACACATGTACTGTATTTTGAGGAATATATATTATATACACACACACACAGATGGTGGAATCTCGGCATACGGATGCCCTCCCTCATAAATTTTGCATTCAAAGCATTTTTCAGCATGCAAACGAATGAACTGAACCGAACCGAACCGAACGCCGGCTAAGTCACGCATATGTCAAGAACCCGTGGAAAGCCAAGCAAAGCCAGTTTACAAATTGTTTTGCATTTGTGCAAGAATTAGTGATGACATTTCATTGGCTGGAGACTATAAGAACACACAATGACCTCGGAAGATAATTGAACTGGTTATGTTGTGTTACTGATAGCTGTACAGTATTTTCTTCCCCACAAAATGTGTGAAGTACGCAGGACACACATGAAAAATTTTCGCTGCTTCTTGATGACTTTCTCTAGTGGCATTTCATTGTCTAGGATATTGTCGTCTTTGTTGTTCATATTCTCTTCTCTTCCACATGAAGTTTGTTTGCCGTGTTGCTATTGTGTGTTTAGATTGCTTCAAAGATGAGATGTATCTTGAACACTATTGGCTGCTGGGTATCACTGTTACTTCGTCAGACGTGTTTAAGTAACGTTGCTGAAGAATGTCTGCAGTAATATGATATTGAGTAAGCAATATCTGTATAAACTACAGAGATGGGTATGTCTTCATGGAAGTTATATTAAAAAATATATGTGCACTACATACAGATCATTTTAATTCAAACTATTATTTTTTGATCCTTAAATGTGGGCCTTTGACCAATCGTAGATAACACGTACATAACATGTTTGTAGGCTTTACCTGTGCTAAGAACTTGGTAACTTACTTGAAACCCTCAGATGTTTTGACTATGTCTAATTGTTTTAAATGTGTTTACATACATGATATGTATGTAAATCTATTTGTTATTGTACGGAAATTCAAACTCAGCCAGAACTTGGTTACGTTTTGCTTTGGCTTATATTTATGGCTAGTAGGGACCACCTGATACAATATTATCGCGATACCTAGCTGCTGATTCGATTTGTACTGCTATTCTGTGTCACGATAATGTGACTAGTATCATGTTTTCATTATTATTGCAATTCACTTTTAAATTTGAAAAAAAAAAAGTTTAAATTCAAAACAAACTTAGCAAATAATTTGCTTATACTACACTGGATTTTTTCAATTGAATAATTTTTTTTCTATATCTAATGGCTATATTTCATGTGTATATGTATAATTTATAGTGATTGGATTCATGTGCTGCCTTGTTGTTATTAAACTGACACAGTAAATCTGGAATAATAGAAATTTTAATATCTGTTTGTTATTTCTGCTCCACAGATTTTATGCTGCAACTATCCTGCCTCTAAGCACAATGCCTCATGGAATTTTTCCTTGGCAACTTTGATATCCCATCAATGGTAACATTCCAAAATTAGAGACCTTAGAATAAAAGTTCAGTTTTCTACAAAAAAAGAAGCTTTGCTAATTCATCTGGAGAACATACCATTTTTGGATGAAAAAAACCCCGACCATTTTGGTGTTAAACAATAATTTATTTTTACTTAACCCACTGAATCAAAGCTTATCATGAGATTCCGAATCTACAAGAGGAAAGTGGTGATCCTGACTCTGGTGGTCGTAATCTGCGGATTTGCCGTTTGGAGTAGTGGGAAACAGAAAAGAGATAGTCCTGTTTTTCCCAGGGAAGTGGAGGATGTTAAGAAGAGCAGCATAAGTAATCTGGCCCAAGTCACAGCATCAGTAACTCGGAAACCAGTCAATGATACGGTTCCAGAAAAGCCAGTTATACCCAAGCCTGTGACAGATAATACCACCCTGGTGTATCGGGGGCTTGTGTTCCAAATCAACTTTGACCAGACCTTGAGGAATGAAGAGCAGTTCAGGTCTATACGCAAGAAGGATGACCTAGTAGTAGTAGTTCAAGTTCACAATCGACCAGAGTACCTGAGGTTGCTTGTGGAAAGCTTAAGAAAAGCAAAAGGAATTGAGAATGTCCTACTTATATTCAGCCATGACTTCTGGTCACCAGAGATCAACAACATTATTTTGTCCATTGACTTCTGTCTTGTCCTTCAGATATTCTTTCCTTTTAGCATCCAACTGTATCCTCAAGAGTTTCCAGGGAATGACCCTAGAGACTGCCCCAGAGACATTTCTAAGAAAGACGCCTTAAAACTTGGCTGCATAAATGCAGAGTACCCTGACTCCTTCGGCCATTACCGCGAGGCCAAATTTTCCCAAACCAAACACCACTGGTGGTGGAAATTGCATTTCGTTTGGGACAGGGTCCGTGTGCTGAAGGATCACAGAGGATTGGTGCTTCTTATTGAAGAGGACCACTACTTAGCCCCAGACTTCTACCATCTTCTCAAACAGATGGCGTCTCTAAAGAAGGAGCAGTGTACTGACTGTGACATCATTTCATTAGGGAGCTACGGGCACATCGGCTATTCCAGCAAAGCCAACCGAGTGGAGGTTAAGGTCTGGAAATCCACAGAGCACAACATGGGCATGGCCATGGACAGGGAGACGTACCAAAAACTCATCCAGTGTACAGAAGCATTCTGCACCTACGACGACTACAACTGGGACTGGTCTCTGCAGCACTTAACTGTGAACTGTTTGCCAACGTTCTGGAAGGTCATGGTGAGTGAAGCTCCTCGTATATTCCATGCGGGCGATTGTGGCATGCACCATAGGAAGGCCGCTTGTATGCCCAATGATCAGAAAAGAAAGATAGAAAACATACTTCAGAGCAGCACAAATCAGCTGTTCCCCAAAAAATTGCTCATCACAAAGAGACTGCCCGCGCCTGGGGCTGGTGGAGTAGCCCCTCATGTCAAAAACGGAGGATGGGGTGATATCAGGGACCATGAACTCTGCAAGAGCTATCTTCGTTTACAGTGACCTTTTTTGTTTGTTTGTTTGTTTGTTTTTTGGTTGTTGGTTTGTTTGTTTTTTCTTTTGCATCCTCTAATGAAAGCCTTTACAAATTCTTAATGGACTATTTCTTTATATTGCCTGTTTTGTTGAAATATTCCAAATAAAAAGGGTATATGGGATTAGAGTTTGGTGATTTGTTTAAAGGACAATACCAGAACAGTGGTGCTAACTTCATCATGTTTAATAAGTATACAACTGTAGTTAGGAGAAAAGCAACAAGCAGTTTAAATTGAAAACCAATTTGCAACCTTGGTGAATGCCTTTTGCTAGTTTGCTTCTGGACCTGTGCATGTGAAATTGTTCAAGAGTACAATTAGCAGCTAAGGCACATGCTACTATGCAGTTGTTGAAATGTACATATTGAAAGACAAAAGTAATTTCAGTAACAGCGGCAAACCTCAAAGTATTTTCTTACCTCTTGGGTTTGACTTTGTCTTTATGATAGCATGGCAGCTCATTTTTCCATCAAGACAGCGAATACTTGTGCATAATTCTGGTCTATTTAAATCCCATCACTTCTTTCAACAAAAAGTCCTTTGAGACGCCGTGTCCCATTTCCGTGAGCTACAGTTGAGCCTTGCCACAGTTCCTCATGTCCTCATTGTTTCTAGCCATGTGTGAAAAGAAAGCCAATTATGTTCCATTTAATATGCCGTGCTACAAATACTTACTCTATAGTGTTGATTTTTGTGCCACATTTGTGATTACCTACACAATCTGGACATATCTTCCTACTTAAGACTCAGCATAATAACAGAGGGTATATTGATTTTTTTTTTCTTCTCCTTCTTCTTCCTCCCAACATTTCAAAGCCCAAATAGTTTAATATCCGGTTCATAACACATGTTCATAGTCTTATCCGGTTCATAAGTCCGGTTCAGTGTGAAGTGCAGGACAAGCCACAATCTGAAAAGCACATTTTAACTGTAACTAATTTGCCTGCTGATACTTTACGATATCTTTAATTTTACAGTAAGGATTTTTATTTAATTAAATAGAAGTGATATTATTCATGAGGATTTTGTGACCAATGTTGTACAATATGAACTGGAAATTTGCAAGTAATGCTGTAATTGCACATTTAATTTGTGCTTTTTTTTTTCCTCTTTTTTTTCGAAAAAAAAACAACAACTTCCAATTCTTATGCATCTTTCTTAAAGGATTTATTTATTGTGAGGGAAAAAAATGTAAAGATATTTTGAATGCAGAAATATATTTTAGTTTAACATATGGAGTAATCTCCATATATTTTTATATATTTGTAATGTTATGCTTTTCAGTAGCAAATACACTAAATACATTCTAAACACACTAAATTCAATGTATCAAATGTTCCCTAACAATATTATAAAATTTTACTAATAATAGTTTGGACTTCTAAATGCAAGGCATCATTTAAATACTAAAAAAGATGCTTAATCTGGTAACCTGAGTATTAAAAAAAAAACACAGACTATATTAATGGTTACCACATGATATGACAGATCTTTATGGGTAAGTAAAAAAGAAAAGAGTTAACAGTCACTTTACACCATTGCAATTGATTTATATGTTTGTGCTTATAACGTTTGGTGAAGAAATTTGAAAGAACAGTCATTATAGGAGTAACATACTGTATATAACTTTAGGTGTAAGGAAGTAGTTTATCCATATGAAGTCCAGACTCTGATGGTAGCCACTAGAGCTGTGACTTATGCGTAGACTGTCAATTTCATTAGATTTTTGGGAATTGCCATTTTCAGGTCAATTAGATGTAATAGCACTAATGTTTATTGAGCTGTTTCAAGCAGCTATATTACTGATGATTTTTTTTAGTGCCCAAAACAGCTTAAAGTATGGTGAAAAAACAGGGTAACTTGTGTTAATCTGTCTGTCAATCTAAATTCAAAAGAAGAAGAAGCAATTCTCACAAAAAGTAAGTATTTGCTATAAATCAGTGGATCTCAACCCTGGTCATGGAGGACCATCTTCCCTGTGCATTGTAATGTTTTCTTAGCTCCTGCACCTCACACCTGATTTAACTATTAAGAGCCTTTTCTGAATTAAAGTGTGTATGAATGCAGTGAAAACACTGAAACGTACTTGTTGGAGTTGGCAGGAAAGCTACGGTAACTCAAATAAGCAATCTTTAAAACATGAGTGTCCCGAATATTTACACAGACATGCACGACACATATCGCTTTATGATGAGGTACTGTAGATGCACTTGTATGCAAATATTACCCATTTTAATACCCATTAATCATGCCTAGAACTGACAGTGCCAAAAAAAAAAAATCCTTAGTTACACTTTTATACCATAAAAATAATAATACTATAGAATAGTTTTACCAAAGAGACAGTTAAGGAAAATCCTCTCATTCTATGTCAAGGTGTTGCTTTTAAAGCCTTTAAGCCATATTAATAACCAAACATGAACTGTTTCATGTCTCTTTTTTTCTTGCATGTCTGTGTATCTTCCGTACCTGGCAGTCAAGAGCACTCCAAGGCTCACTTGAACTGTTTTTTTTTTTTTTTTTTTTCAATCTTCAACTGCCTAATTTCAATTAGAGATGTTTGTTTTCTCACACACTTCAGATATAATTCTGAGTAATTTTTTATAGAAACCTGTGCATGAAAATCCCCTAGTATAAGCAGTTACAGAAATACTGCAGTCCACCTTTCAACACCAACCATGCCACAATCTGCATGATTCTATGCACCGCACTGCTGCCACATAGTTGGCAGATTAGAAAACTGCATGAGCATGTGGTTGTACAGGTGGTCCTAATAAAGTGTTTGTTGATCATAGTCATAATACTGTAAATAGTATGTGTATTACATTTAGTGGTATATCAAGCAGGGAGAGTCTGAGCTACAGCAATAGCTGTTTGTTTATCGCCTTTTAGTTATTATCTTTATAGTTGTTGTGGGAAGTGCCATGAAAAAAAGCAGGTTATATGAATATGGAAATACTTGCATAAGCAATTATGTCTGCGTGACCAAGCATTTAACATGATTTACATTAACTATTTTGGTAATAAAGTTTTAGATTTGTTAATGTTGCTTAATCTTTAAATATTTTACTACTATTTTGATGGGGATTTTACTGGCACTCTTTTTAATAGCAGTCTTTAATTGGTTGGATTAAGCCACATTCCATTGGAGAAAACACTTATTATATAAAGGATTTTGGGAACCTATGGTTATCTATGGTTGTCGTAAAGACTGTCGCTTGATCAGCCAATTAGCTAATGGCCAAATGGTGGCTATTTTTCAAAGTCTTAATATGCATAGATATCATCTGTGTCGTAATAATAAAAAGTAATGGAGAAATTGGGCAGCCCCGTTTAAAGCTGGGGCCGCGGTGGCTCATTGGTTAGTACTGTCAACTTGCATTTCCAAGGTGAGTTTGGATAATGCCTCCAGTTTGTATGCGTAAAGTTTGCATTTTCTCATCATGCTTGGTGCGTTTCCTTCAGTGGATATTGTAGTTTCTTTTCCCAGTCCAAACAAGCATTGTAGACCTGTATTGTATGGCTGGCTATATGCCATACACTCAATTTGTGTCACATTTGGGGCCTGCCATTTATGAACCATAACTTCATGTCAGAGAATAATTGAATGATGCTAATTTCAAGTCTGTTAGCATCAATATGGGTTAATAGGTTGTTATCCTTGTGGAGCAGTGGTGTAGGCACCCAGTTTTGCATCTTTTTTCCAGCTTGTGGAGGACGTTAACAAACGGACGTTTCAC
>JAAGKR010011739.1:0-18461 GCA_011419295.1 Clarias macrocephalus
TCCCTCTCTCTCTCTCACTCTCTCTCTCCCTCTCTCTCTCCCTCTCTCTCTCTCTCCCTCTCTCTCACTCTCTCTCTCACTCTCTCTCTCCCTCTCTCCCTCTCTCTCTCTCTGTCTCTCTCTCACTCTCTCTCTCCCTCTCTCCCTCTCTCTCTCTCTGTCTCTCTCTCTCCCTCTCTCTCCCCCCTCTCTCTCTGTCTCTCTCTTTCTCCCCCTCTCTCTCACTCTCTCTCTCTCTCATCCTACTCTTCTTATTTCTCATCTCTCTCTTCTTTGTCCCAGTCTTTCATTTCATCGTATTCATCTCCCGACCTCCCTTTACTTCACGATCAGACCCTGTACTGAGTGCGTCTCTGTAGCAGGAGCACTTGAGCAGCTCGGTCTTTGTGCCGAGTTTCTATTGACGCTGTGGGGCCGAGCTGGAATTTGTCCTTGAATTTTTCCTGAGCAACATCGATTGTGCAGCACAAAGCGAACCGAGCATCATGCCTGACGCGGGCGATTCTGCTTCCTCCCTGTGTTGTTATAGCAACTTTACGAGAGAGAGGAAAAAGTTAGCTTTTTATTTCTTTACGTTTTTTTTTTTTTTTCAAAATCAAAAGAAGCGGCCTTGATTTCAAGATGAAAAGTTGTCATTTTCTTCAGACTAAAACGAGTATTAATCAGAAACCCTTAAAAATGTATTTTATAAAGTACAAGGACATTTTGAAAAATCATAAACTGCGCTGTTGAAAAGTGATATTTTTCCCCTTACACGAGGTGACAAATGTATCAATTGTTTAATTTATTTCAAAAAAGAAAAACACATTTAATCCCCTTATCTGTCCATTTCGTGTTGTCAAATGTCTTTGAAAGGCAGGTCCAGAAACAACAGGAACTACGACTAGGACACGACTTTAGCATAGCAGTAGCCTAAAATTACCATTAGCGTAACAATTCACGAGCAGAAAAGATCAGCGAACATGACGAGAAAACCAACCAGAACAGAACACAAGGAAACACAACTAGACACAAGACAATGAACCGAGGTGGAGTGCATGCTGGGAAATGTGACTCAGGAATGCAACACAAACCAAGAAATGCAGAGGAAAGCTGCGACAGAAAGACATTAGTTCCTGTTCTTGCTTATGTTACAGCAGCTATAGACAGTAATGTCCTTACCAGGTGTCCCGTCTTCATTTCCTGAAGATAATGTCACAAAAAAGTGCAGCTTATCATGTTACAAAGTGTAAACTCTTTACAACATAGTGACACTGGGGACATCTTAATTGCAGCATCTGCCGTACGAGCGTCTACGTAAGTTGTTCCTAATAATGATTGCATTATCATAGACCTCACTACTGTCAGAGCTGCCAGTCAATCAATACCTTCTGACAAATCAGAATCCAGAATAATGTAAGATCGTGTGTGCATGCAAACCCGATTTCCAAAAAAGGAAATCCCCCCAACACGTTTACTCGTGTCGCAATGTGTTGATAGTGTACCAGAGAGTGAATTGACGGCGAGCAGGAACGAGGGACTAGTAGAGAGGTTGGAGGATCACGGTCGCACCTGCAGTTCTAAGGCGTGATTTAGTGAGTCGAGGGGCAACAGGAGTCCGACAGGTTCAAGGAGAAACGTAATGAGAAATTCCTGATGCAGACAGCACCAAGGCCCCTTTAATCTAAGAGTCTGACCATCTCCTCATCAATCTGTCATGTCATTCTTGCACACACACACACACACACACACACACACACACACACACACACACACACACTTATTCAGTTGAGGCTTTTCTCGTCACTCCATCATGGCTTCCAAATACACATACTCGCACCGCAGCACCATCACTCTCACAGACAGACAGGGATTAGATACTGTCTGATCGTAGTGGATGGCAGTGTTGGCTTGAAGTAGCATAGTCTATTTCACTTTACTGTTTAACATGAAAAAATAAATGAATACATATTCAGATTGGAAAGGCATCTTTGAATCTTCTTGAAACTTCTTTGAAACTACTCTTTGTTTAGATTTTGTACGTTCTTGCCTGGCTCACCAATTTTTTTATATTTCCTATTTTGATGTACAAATTAAAACCCAGCATCCCTGGTTTGTTCCATTGCCTAGCTTACTATGGTCAGTGTGGAGTATTTCCTCCATCCATATGGGTTTCCTTTGGTGTATATATACCGATCTGCCATAGGATTATATCTACTGACAGGTGAACTAAACAACACTGATCACCAATTATACACCAGTAAACTGGTGACAGGTCCCAAGGCCTACCAATACCCGCAGGGACCAAAGACCAGGACATCCAATCTGATTTCACAGAAAAGCTAATGCAGCACAAATACTGAACAAAAAAAAGTCACTTCTGGTGACAATAGAACACACCAGGAAAAAGAAATCAACCATAGCACACTGTGTACAGGGTCCAGCAGGCAAAAAGCTCAAGGCCCAACCCAACCTCTAAAATCCCCAGATCCCAATCCAATTGAGCACCCATGGGTTAGACACCAGATAAAAAAGTGCGATCCAAGAAGGCTCTACTCTGTCATCCACAGCACCCAAAGGATCTGCTGCTAATTTCTTGAGGACAGACACCACAGCACACACCAGAGGCTCTGTGGAGTCACTCGTAGCCAACTCGCCTGCACAAGGCAAACCCAACCTAAGTGGTTTTAAAGTTGATGGTTGATTGGCATATGAAAGTCAGTGTATATGTGTGTGTTGGTTTTTTGTTACACTACAAGGAGTGAAATTGATCTTCACAGAAATGCTATAAACAGTGTATTTATTTTTCAAAATGTTCTCCTGGCTGGCTCGCCAATTAGATGTTAACATATAAAAAGCTTCTATAAATAACATGCTGTTGGTTCCTTTTTTCCTCTCTTTATTTATTTATTTGACTAAATTATGATATAATGATCTCATACAAGTAGTAAAAATGTCCCACACAGAGTATGTGCCAAAATCAGTAATTTAGTTTTTTTTAAATAGTTTTGAGTTTATGCTGGCTTGCTAATTAGATTTATTTCGTTTTTCTGCAGATATGTTACACAAAGACAATGTCTCAAACAAAACATTTACTTGACCTACACTTAAAGAACTTTTACACTTTGCATTAATTCATTTAGACTACTGTCTGGCTCACTAAATAGACTTTAATATGTATTAGATCTGTATATGAACAGAAATACTACATTTCATTAGATGCCTTTTTAGACAAAGATGATGCTCTATGAAAAAAAAATAATTAAACCTTGCTACCTCAAACAATAGATTGTACAAAATTTCTATAACCAACTAACTGTGGTGTTCATTTATGTACATGTATTCGACACAGTAAAAATTATAGTAAATATTAAACAAATAACAATTTATGTCATGTCTTTTACACCTCTTAGATTTTGATTTTAACAGTACGGAAAAAGTTATGTCAAGATATATGTGCATTTACTGTACTGCTGTAAATGACAGTGAATTGGTTGTTTAGAGGGTAATATAGAGTATTTTTATATTACAATTCCTACACTACAAAGCCCTTATAGAAAGACTGACGCTTTGTGAGAGAAAGAGTTTACACTTTTCCGATTTGCATATTTATTGTATTGGACCTTAATTTCATCAGGAGATGCTCAGATTTGTTTAAACATCTAGCAAGCAAACCAAAGCATCCATAAAAATGTGAAAAGAAACGGGAAGACCAAATTCATATAGTCTAATAGCTTTTTTATGATGTTTTGATGATACACTGATAGGTGCTCAGCTTCGAGCAGAAGCAATTACTGAAAACAATTTGGATTTGACGATACAGTGTTAATTTCGGAATAATAATTAAGTCAGCTAATGATGCTAGCTTTCTGGCTAGCAGGAGAAATGAGCAATATATGCGAAGATTTAGATCTGGTCGAAATTAAGCTTAGACTAATCCTCCTCTGTTTTTCAAGATACGATCCTTCATGGCAAAACTAAATGTAGGGAATGTATAAAGGTGAAGCGCTTCACCAACCAGAGTTAGAGAGGAAGACGGATGTTACTCGAAACAATCAGAAAGGTTAAAGGTAAATGCTGTAATTGCTACCCTCAGGTCTGTTCTCATTAATCCATACCAGCTCATTATAGCAGCCTTAAGGCCAAGAGACGTGTATTATTCAGCTCTCAGAGCCAAAAGCTTGCCACCGGTCCAGGAATTATAGATTACAAAAATCTTTTCATCCGAGCGCTTGACAAATATTAGGCCAACATTTTTTCCCAAAAAGAATGGAGAAACTGTTAATACTTAATACTGGAAATATGACCTTGACAAAAGATCTAATGTTTGTGGTCAAAATTTTTGTTGTCACCATTTCTAACAAAAAATAGCTTTACAGCGCATGTGTAGGTTATTAACATGCCTCTAATAACCGTGACGGCTTATTCACACTGACCACACAGACTATTATAGCGCTATATATTTGAGAACATTTAGGGAGGGTGCTATAAAAGTCACAGGAGCGAAAAAGCTAGGAAAGCACCTCTTGCACACCACATCAGTGAACAGGACAACAAGAGTCAGCAATTCTGCTACTTTTTCACAGAAAGCACAGTTATGGTGCTGTGGTTCAGCCATCAGATCTGTGCCCAGGTCTGGCATTTCTTCTGCTTCATGATAACACTGTACATTTCTCTGATTATTGCATTACATAGAAATCTGGTTGCTGAGGGTAAAACTTTCAGAACCCATTATAATTATTTAAAGTTCAAGTTTTGTAAATGTTTTCCTTAAATCTTACCAGACCAGACCAGACCAGACCTACCATCTTACAATTTCTGTAGAAAATTGCTATATGCTATAACTTGAGAGGTAACAAGCCTACTTCTGGCTTCATTACAGGCCATCAGGTCATCCAACATCTTTGTTCATTCATTCATTTCTTTCCACTTTGTCATGGTCAGTGGTCAGGTCCAGAAGGTACCAGATGCTATTATTGCCTGCGAGTTGGGAATACGCCCTGGGTGAGATTAGGGCAGTTTGGTTAGCACATTTCTACTAGCATATTTCTGTGGTGTTCATGGACAATGGAGAACCGTGAGGAAAGCAAAAACAGAGGTCTCCAAAACCAGGATGGAATCAGGACTTCTGCTGCTTTAAATGTATTTAACCTTTAGCTTTGTTTACAACACACAATGTGGTGTTAAGATTATTCTTCATGCTCCCAGCACCACTCTTTCACAATTTAAATACTAGAATATTCCCAGGAAACAAAAAGAAAAAAACTAGGGTCAATTTGGACTCATAAGACGACATGACCTTTATTCCGTTGTTCCAAAAGTACAATCATTATGCTCCTTAACATATTGAATCCTGTTTTGATGATCAAACCAAAGGTGATGTTGGCAGGATCTTTGTGGTTGTGGAAGAAAACCTGCAGTGCTGCCATTTAATCCTGGATGTTGAGAGTTTGCATCCCACTTCCACTGTTAGGCCTCACAACCTTACAACTCAACCTTAGCTCCTAATCTAGGCATGAAAGAGGTAAATAATGCCTTTCTTTTTCGTTTGGCCAGTTTTAACAGACAGGCCACCACCAATCATCAGACAAGGCCCAGCCAATCAGACCCTGGGTGTGGACAGTGTAGCTCTGCTGAAGTGCCAAGCGTCCGGGGAGCCTGTACCCACCATCAGCTGGCTGAAGGATGGAGTGAGTCTGCTGGGAAAAGATCCACGCATGTCCCTGCAGGAGCTCGGCAGCCTTCAGATCAAGAACATACGGGTAAGATCTCATCTTTGTGATTGGTGTAAATTTCTAAGAAGCATGTTTTCATCTTTCTTTTCCTTTACCTTTTTGCAGTGCTGTATAACATTTAACATAAATTTGCTTGGTATAATGTCGTCTTTTTCTTTGATCGATGGTAAAGCACATGCGTCTTTATTTATTGCGCGAATATGTAAGCCTGACTGTCGAACACTATGGGTGTCTAAGTATGATGTATAAGCTTAGCTGTATTCAGTAAGATATTGGTAAGACATAGCACACGCTGGCAGAGGGAAATCACAGTGCATTAAAGAGATGAATGCAAAATATTGATTTCAGTAAATTGTTTGATACTATCACTTAGTTATATGACAGGTCTCCCAAGCATCATTTGTAGAAGCTTGGACAGAGTCCAATCACAGAGACATATCCATACACGCACACACGTATGCTACTATATTGAATTTAAAGTCCCCGCACCCTCCCATTTGTCCTCGATGGAATATCCATTATGGCTGACAGAGCTGCCCAGCACTGACATTTTATCTAATAAATGAAGGCAAGGCGCGGTGATGAAAGGTAACAAACAATGCGGGGAAGATTACATAAAGGCAGGAGAGGACAGACGCCAGCTGTCATCAGTCCAGGGGGTTTCAGCTACCAGCCTCTCTAAGCACATTAGCCTACCTTTTGTTGCTGTTGGAGGGACAGTTGGGTAAATCTGCCAGCAGGTGAAATGCAGGACTGTACAAAACAGAATTCATTAACAACATTAGCATCAGCACTTACAACAAATTGATCAGTGTAAATCCACATAAGTTGGACGGCTTACACTTAATACGGCGTATTTTTTCTGAGTGCGTTGAGCGAATTTTGAATGATGAATTAATTACCAATTGTAATGGTCTTTTTGCAGCTTTCGGATTCCGGCATTTACACCTGTGTGGCTGCTAGCTCGAGTGGCGAAACCTCATGGAGCGCCTTCCTGGAAGTGAAAGGTACGCCGTTTGTGGATCAGTCGCAAAGTCACTGTAATATTGTGCTGTCTTGTGTGTATGTCTTGACTTCAATCTGTTGTCTGATGTGAGGGCTTGACCTGTCCGGGGATCGTAGCACTTAAAATCAAAAGTATTTTAATCAGTTTATTCTGTATATGGGTCAGGATTGTGCCGGGACATATTCTTTTTTTTCCAGCACAACATAGGATATAGGCAAAACTTAACCAAGCATATAAACATGACTGCAAAAAAAAAAAAAAAAGGCAAAGGAAAAGCACAGATGCACATGATCACATGTTTTTATGCTTGAATTTTGATAACTTCCATAATTTGATGACTAAGATATTTGCAATGTCGTTCCCATACCATACAGAATCTGGTGGGATGGTGCAGATCAAGAACAGAGAAGAGGGTGAACTTCCTGGTCCACCCTCCAAACCTCAGGTCACTGACGTCACCAAGAACAGCGTGTCTCTGTCCTGGCAGCCGGGCCTGCCCGGGGCTTCACCAATCACTTCATACGTGATCGAAGCATTCAGGTATAGATGAGCCGAGTGGGATTTTTCATCTGGCTTTGGTCTGAGTTTAAGCTCCTCAAATATATACTGTATAGCATATAGTGGCATCTTTAAATGGCCATTAAGCGTAAAACCTGTAATGTGTATCTAAATCTATGGCTCCTTTAATGTCAGGTGCATTGCAAAGTCGGGATTCGAGTAAATTACCTTCCTAATGTTCAAATGAAGTCATCAGGTCTTTATTGGAATCGTACTCATTTGCAAAATGGATTTTTTCTTAATCTCTCAGCCAATCTGTGAGTAACAGCTGGCAAACTGTAGCAGATCACGTCAAAACCACCCAGTTCACCGTTAAAGGCCTGCGACCCAACACCATCTACCTGTTCATGGTGCGCGCCGTCAACACACAGGGCCTGAGCGACCCGAGTCCCATGTCCGAACCAGTGCGCACCCAAGGTAATGGCTCGCTTTTTATATATGCTCATATTTTACTGGAATTACCCGAAATATTAAACATTCCTGATTTTCTTCTTGAGGACAAGATCGGACTGTTTTACAGGAAGTGAGTAGCACAAGAAAGAAGGAAAAAAAAAAACAGTTTTATAAACCACTTTGCGGTACCACAGAGGTCAGGAGTTGTTTTGTTGGGAAATGGTCTAAACTCAATTGGTTAACCTGTACACTAACTATCAGAAACCCAATTACGTCCCAGTTCAGAGCGAACATCTTTCACTTTTGGAGTTTGTAATTGGGTTTGGGCCATCCCTGCGCCCTTAATGATCATAACTGAGAAAAATGGCTGACCTCAAACTGGAAACAGATTCGATTAAAATGCCATGAAGCTCCCGGTCTCTTCATTAGGTCTGGACTTTAAGGTCTAAGTGCGGAGAACAGGTATGCTGCCTCATACCACTGCGCCGTTCACTTCTCGATTTTGGATTGGTGGATTTATTTTCCATGATTTTCCAAATCCTGGGTTTCTAGTAATGGGCTTGTTAATACATTAATACAGTACATGACCGTTTCTATAGAAACGACTTGTACGATGGACACGGCACATAATCCGAAGCTAATATTGAAGACATCAAATACAAGTTGTTATTTAAGAAAGAAAAATGTGTGTGATTGGCTTTGAGGGTGAGGTTTGTTTATTTATTTATTTATTTATTTGTTTGTTTCTTTATGGAAGTGTCAGCTTTTTGTAACTTTAGGGTTTTATAAGCCGTGAAATGTTTACACAACTATCCGTGACCTAAAATGGAAAGATAGAAACGAATAGAAAGATTTCACTATAATAAGAGGAAGATTGCTCTAGAAGAATACAAATAAACTAAAATTTTCAGTCAAAATAAAATAAACCTAGAATGTAAAAATATGTAAATTTACAGATTTTCTAAAGTTACAAATAAAATAGAATTAAAATGAAAATAAAAAATATAAATTCTTATTTATAAGTTAAGCATTTTTTTTAAAGAAGTAAAATTATCTGCTTGCAGAATAAGAGAAATAAATAATGTTAAAAATAGTAATAAGCTTAATGATCTTATATTTGATTTGTTGGAATCATACTGTATATAGAAAAATCTCAGACAAATTTGATATTTTTACATGCTAATATCACTTTTTTTTTTTACTTTTTACTGTGCTAAAACTGTATTCGTTTTACTATTTACTGTATTCAGCTGTGTAATTAATATTAATAATAACCTCTTGAAATGAATTTCTTTTTTCCTGCCTGTGTATGTGCAGATATAAGTCCTCCAGCGAAGGGTGTAGACCACAGGCATGTACAGAAAGAGCTGGGCGAGGTCATCGTGCGGCTACACAACCCCGTGGTCCTCAGCCCCACCACCATTCAAGTCACCTGGACCGTAAGTCAGATCTTTCGGTACTATTGGTACTTCTCAGCGGAGTCAAACTCGCAGCTTTTCCAAGGTCTGCTCGAGGCTCTGTCGCTTCATCACCGATTCTTGAATCGCTGCATAATTGATATCCAGTAAAAACTCATTGTCTTCGAAAAGTGCCATCGTGATTAATTGCGGATGCTGACTCAAATCGGTTTAGAGGGAAGGAACACGTTCGTGATTGTGCTGTCAGTCAATATGGAAAAACACCGGCAGCCATCTGGAGCTTCATCAATCAAAAATCAGATTCTTAAAAAAAAATAAAATAATAAATCCTGCATGAAGATAAACGGTTAAAACGGAGAAAAAGTGCAGTGTAATTAATCGCAGGGTTGTCGCTAAAAAGTGCTGCCTTGATTTTATGTAGCCTAGGAGGTGTATCGTTGTTGTTGTTGTTTTTTAAACATTGTCTCACACTGTCAAACTCTGCTATAAAACAATGATGTTTTCAAAATAAAAGTTTCTACATTCAAAAAACATTATAAAAATGAATAGACATTTACTCACGAAACAAATTTCATAATTGGTGTCACAATTCATCTTCATCTATACCACTTTATCCTGTATTCAGGGTCGCGGGAGCCCTGGAGCCTGTCCCAGGAGACCTAGGGCACGAGGCGGGGGACACGCTGAACAGGGCACCAATCCCTCGCAGGGCACACACACACTCACTCATTCACACACTAGGGGCAATTTAGGAACGCCAATTAGTCTAATCTGTATGTCTTCGGACCGTGGGAGGAAACCGGAGAGCCCGGACAAAAGCACGGGGAGAACATGAAAACTCCATGCACACAGACCCCGAGGTGGGAATTGAACCTGGAACCTTAAGGTGCGAATTTACAGTGCAGTTTTATAAGGAAATTAGCTGCTTAGTATGTAACCCAAAGTATCCTGTAGAACCAGCCACAGTCCTTTTAAAGACTTTGTCGCACAAGTTTCTTCCTTATTCATGCAGGCAAAACCCAAAAGCTTTATTCTTGTTTTTTGTCTGAAAAGTGGGTTTTCATATAACAATCTGCAACAATCTTTTCTGTCTAGTATTTTCCTGGAAATGTAATGCTTGGAAATCTGACATGTTTTTTGTAGTAAAGTTATCAAATAAAAACAATAAAAAGAAAATGATACAGTACAGAGCAAAAGTTTGGACACCCCGTCTCATTCAGCGAGTTTTCTTTATTGTGTTCTTTATTGTGTTCTTTAGCCCAAACGCGTCTCTTCTGCTTGTCGCCTGTCCTTAGCAGTGGTTTTCTAGCAGATCTTCTACCATGAAGGCCTGATTCACACAGTCTCCTCTTAACAGTTGTTCTAGAGACGTGTCTGCTGCTAGAACTCTGTGTGCCATTGACCTGCTCTCTGATCTGAGCTGCTGTTAACCTGCGATTTCTGAGGCTGGTGACTCGGATGAACTTATCCTCCGCAGCAGAGGCGACTCTCGGTCTTCCTTTCCTGGGCCGGTCCGCATGTGAGACAGTTTCTTTGTAGCGCTTGATGCTTTTTGTGACTGCACTTGGGGACACTTTCAAAGTTTTCCCAATTTTTCGGACTGACTGACTTTCATTTCTTAAAGTAATGATGCCACTCGTTTTTTTTCACTTAGCTGCTTTTTTCTTGCCATAATACAAATTCAACCTCTTTGCATGAGAAGGGGTGTCCAAACTTTTGCTCTGTACTGTATAAACACAGGATGTTTTTTGCACAGTCCTGTTTTTGTTTAGCATTTCTCCAATAAAATTGACTATCGTTTTATTTTTAATAGCTTCAATCAAGAGGTGTTCAAGTACTCTTATAACACTACTGTGCTAAAACTGTATTAGTTTTATTTTTTCCTCTCTTTTTATTCTGGAAACGTTACCTTGTAAATCATCGCACACACACTGGCCCTCGGGAAGCCAGGGCTGGTTTCTGTAAGCATCACACTCTTTAGCATTCCTGTATAAAGCAAAGTTAGGAAGCTGAGGGGGAGTCGATGAGAGGAACGATCGAGCTGATTTAATTTGTCTGAAGGGGAGAAAAACAGCTGTTTAATATCTCCGCCTGAAAGCCGAGCTACGGGCTGCCCTCCAGCTGAACAGCCATTAGACTGAGTTATGCCTCGTTATGTCCTTCTCGCTGAAAAATCTGCCGACTGGCTCGTGGTGGCCTTCGTCTTCTGGAGTGACGTGATAATCGTGCAGATGTGATTTCTTGCTAGTCTTGTTAGAAACAGTCGTGCTTGTTTTTATTGTCAAGTGTGTGGGGCTGTTTGATCGGATCCCGCTTACCATCTCGCCGTGAATCTTTCACAGGTGTGTTTGCACAAGAGATAATGTTAAGCATGAAAATAATTCTGGGAGTTTATATTGAAATTACACTGTCATGTTAAGCGATCTCATTCATTTTAGGACAATTAAGAAGTAATGGCACCCTACACAAGAAGTACACACTTGTCCATGGTAGCTGATGCACTGCAGTGGCTGAGCTGCGTCACTGAAAGACAAACAGCGTGTGTGGGTTGTTTCACGATGGCTAAAAGTAAAGCATCTGTTCCTTGAGTGCGTTTCTTAAATTACATCTGATTGGCATTTATTAGCAGGAAGTACAGAGAAATCACACAAAGAAAAAGGTTTGTAAATTTTACATGAATTTGCAGTTCAGTTTGTCTATAAAAGTTTTATGTGACATTACGGACCGGACTGTATGTATAAATATTTATATGAATGGAGATTTTTTTGACATATGTACTATATTACAACCTAATTATTATGCATAATTTAATACATTTGCAAAGTTATATTTGTAAACTGTAAGTAAACTGATAGATACGTATTAATACAAAAAAATAATAAAAATGTTGGCCAATTTGTGTAAGAATCTTGGTAGCACTTTCTCCAAACACAATAAGTAAAAGGCAATACGATGTCCATAATAATGCATTAATAAGGTATTTACACATTTTTTGAATTACAGTGTCATTTCAAATTCAATGTAGTTGTGTACAGAGACCAAATTAAAAAATGTAAAAAAAATACTGCGTTTGTTCCAAAATTGATGGACCTGTCTGTATGTATAAATATTTATATCAGTGGAGATTTTTGACATACATACTATATTATAAACTACTTATTATGCCTAATTTAATACACTTGTATTTGTGAAGCGCGAGTAAAATGATAGATATGTATTAAGACAAAAAATATATATCTAATAAATCAATGCCATTTGCAGATGTTTATTTTCTAATAAATATTATATATATAAAAGGAAATAAAGGATTATTAAAGAAATCAAGGTTATATTGTGTTCCCAGCCCAACTTCTGTTCATAAAGCATAGTAAATATCGTTCATAAATGTTTAAAACGGTGCATTTCAGACATTATGGATGTGTTCAATATAGACATGCTTTTCATAGAAACCCTTCCGCGAATGTTCTCCTTCCTGGAACAATTCCCTGGATGTCCCGGTCACGGTTTTTCCCCGGTTCACGTCGGCCCTAATGATGTCTGACGTCATGAGGCTTTTACGATTTGTGTTGGTTGTGTGTATGTATTCCTGTGAGGGGTCGCTAAAAGCTTTTTTATTGAAGCTCTACAAAGTGAACATGAGGTTTTCCTGTAGATGTTAGCTTCGCTACAGTAGGTCACTGAGGAATTCGAAAATAAATGGAAAAATGCAGCGATCGCATGTGAGCGGAGCTCGGTTCTAAGGTGTCATCAGTCATGTTGGAATAAATAGATTAGGATTATTGTGGGAAAAGACTTCATAAGACTTTCTACAGTTTTGTGTTCTCTTCCTCTCTGTGTGATTGCAGGTGGACCGTCAGTCTCAGTTCATCCAGGGCTACAGAGTTCTGTACAGGCAGACGTCAGGGCTGTCGTCGCCGGGGCCATGGCAGACCCAGGACGTCAAGGTTTCCTCCGAGAGGACCATCGTGCTCTCGTCGCTGAAGAAAGGCATCGTGTACGAGATTAAAGTGAGACCGTACTTCAACGAGTTCCAGGGAATGGACAGCGAATCGAAGACGGCGAGGACTAATGAAGAACGTAAGATGCTATAAATGTAAAAATATAGACAGTGACTTTCATAAGTGTTCACCCCCTTGTAGTGTTACAAACTGAAAGGGGTGAGGGACATAATCGATATAGTTCCTGAGTTCTCAGTGTTCCTGAAATCCGTTCATAAAATAATTAAGAAGATATTTTATGGGACACGTGAACTTCAGGATGCTTGGTGGATTATGAATTTTGGAACCTGTGAGCAGCCTAGAGATCCATTTACTGATCGGCTCACTTAAGATATCCGAGCACTCCACTACATCAAGTCAGGCGATTGGTTCAACGCGTCATGTTGCTTCCTGTCCCTACCTTTCTGAACCCGATGGGGGGATATAGTACATATTGATATGTTTAAAATATATATGTTTAAAAAAATGTATGTAATAAATATACATATGAACAAATTGGACTTGTGAACGGCCTCTTGGAACAGAACTCGTTCGTATCTTGGGGACTTTTAGAGATTCTTTTAGTGCCCCTACATATGAATTGTTCGATCTAGAGTTTGAAATGAGCAGTGTTGGGGGACGGTACTTTTTAAAGTAACTAATTACGTTACAAAATTACTGTTTTCAAAAAGTAATCCGTTACATTACTGCGTTACTTTCTGATAACAGTAATTAGTTCGGGTACTTTTTCCACTGCAGAAAATGAAAACTCTTTTGTGCTTCCTCATGCATGTTGTTTTAGTCGAGACCTTTATAATTATTCTACCATCATCACTCAGTGAAGTTTGGCCCATAATCTGTTCACTACTAATACCCCTGTCTCAGCTACGCGGTGTCGCGCGGTGGCCGTAAGTACGGTTCATCAGGATTCACCGCGAGTTTCGGCGCTGTGATTAGGTTTCCATTTTTCCATATGTGAGGACCGCACGTGAGATAGGGGTATAACAGCAGAGAGGGGCGGGGTATCGGGGGCGGGGCTCGTAGGACGACTTTCTCACACACGCATACACTAATGGATTGGGAATGACGGATTACATAAATTGTCTAAGTAACAGATTACATTGTTGAAAAAGTAACTAAGTAACTGAGTACTTGAATGGCGGACCCAACACGTTAGTTTACTCGTCACATCAAAAAAATAATCCGAGTCCTCTAACCCAACACTGGAAATGAATTCTACAACATGGAAGCAAATCTGTGCAATAAGCCCCACCCCTAAAGAGCGATCCAAACATTCAGTTCTGGAAAACTGTATAACTCCCTGGTTATACATAAGATTCCCAAACTTTACACATCCTGTAGAGTGACCTTTAAAACACACACACACTACACGATATGACCAGAGGATGACGGTGCCTAAAGTCCAGTGATCCGGTAAAGAGGAGATTAGTCAGATAAGCAGAAAAAAAAAATCGATTCCTGCACAAGCCAGTGTGTATATATATATACACTCCTTGTATTGATTTCATTCTGTCCCTGTTATTATTTTGCACTTTGTATTTTGGTTTCATTTAATATCAGGTGTCAATGACACCATTCAAAGGCGCTTTTAATACACAGTCTGGGCAGAGCGCCGGGATCTGCCGCGCGAGCGTACGCCAGGTCCTTTGGCCGTATTCTGTCTCGAGACTGGCGGTGATGTTCTACCGACACCAAGTGAGATCCTTACTGCCTTAGTCCACTCCTGGGCCTGTTGATCAGTTCAGTTTTCAATTTTATTTCTATAGCGCTTTTCACAATGCTCATTGTCTCAAAGCGGCTTCACAAAATGAAAAGAAAATTCATGGAAGTGTGAACAAATATGAAACAGACTGTAGTGATAAAATGATGATTTTGAAAGATGTTTGGTCTTTAGTGCATACGGTAAAATAAAAAAAAAATGCAAAAAATAAACCGCTTGAACATTTTTTAGACCTGATCTTTATTTAATGCACTCGTAGTGTACAGTTTATGTGGTTTTTGTTTTTTATAAAATAATAGAAATCCCGTTTTTAAATTCATTCATTCATTATTATACAGCTTTTATACTGTACTCTGTACTTCTAACTGGTGGTCCCAATTAGCCTGTAGTGTGTGAATGCGCATATGTCAGTGTGTGTGTGTGTGTGTGTGCCCTGGGATGGATTGGTACCTCGTCCAGGGTGTACCCCCGCCTCATACCCTAAGTCCCCTGAGATAGACTCCAGGCCCCCTGACCCTGCATACAGGATAAAGCGGTATAGGTGATGATGAAGGCGATAAAAAGATGGAGAAGTTAATTGTAGTTAATAATAGTTAATTATTAAACAGGTTATGCTGTACATTATTACGACGTATGGATTAAAATAATTGTAAAAAATTGACTTTGATCACCTGCCTGTCTAAAGGTCTCTGTACCGCTGTGATACGATGCCAGAATGGCAAATTAAAACCCCTGGGGTTCCGAAGTCGCTGCATTCAACACCTCCCCTTAGACTGCTGGAGTGTCTCTGTAACCGGTGCCACTCCGAGTGTATGGTAATAGAGTTTCAGAGAAAGATATTCACCCCCTGCATGTTAACACACACACACACACATACTTACACACACAGACGCTCTAGTACACCTGTCAAAAACAACGTTAAAACAGAGCCTCGTTTTTTTTCCCGCCACACAGCGGGAGAGTCCTAAAGTGTTACCCAGTGATACGAACCCTGTCTCCAGATTACACACCTGCCACTACATACAAGTGCACATGCACACACACACACACACAAACCTGAACCCTGGAGGTCTCTGGCTGGAGAGGATAATCAGCACCCGGCTCGTTAGTTATCGCGAGTCTCGTCTCGTCTCTGTGCAGCGTCTCAGTCCATCACGCTCGAACCGTGTGTCACAACAATTACCAGGTGCGGATAAAGGGGGGGGGGGTGGTTGGGGATACTGGAGCTGTGGACCAAAGTGGTGTGGGTTTGTTTTTGTTTTTTTTTGAGTTTACAGCACAAAGACAGGAATTGCCATGTAGGTACCAAGATCTGATTGAGTCAGTGCTGTTCAGGTGTGAACGTGTTACATCAGTTCATTTTTAACTGCGGTGTGAACAACAATGGACTTAAATAAGCTTCTGATTAACATAAAAGAAGAACAGAGATTCATATTTTATTTATTTATTTGTTTATTTGTTTATTTTTGTGGTCTGAGGGTTTACCTGGTGCCGAAACATCTCACGGAAGAACATAAACAGAAGCGTTTATGGAAGATTCATCAACGCTTACAGTTTCCTGGGATTCTCATCGCAAGGGCCAGAAGTATTGGAACAGCATTAGGAAAAATGTTCAACAATCCACAGAGCTCGTTACAGTGAGACGCTTATTGAAGAGCTGAAGACTGAACTTCGGATTAAACACAGACGACTGGTATCTCATACTTCTGCCCACACTGTCGACACGCTGCAAAAACTCAGTTCTGAGGTGTTAAATCGTCCTCCCTATATATCAGACTTTCACCTGTTTGGTCCCCTGAAAGCAGAACTACGAGGACGCAGATTCACTTCTGATGAAGACGTGAAGACAGCGGTGCGTTCGTGGCTCGCAGCTCAGACAAAAAAAAGTTTCAACGAGGGAATACGAGGGCTTATTGAAAGACGGACGAAGTGTGTTGAAAAGCGGAAGGAGATCGTGTCGAAAAATGATGCGTTTGTCTTCTCTAAATGTTAATTAAAATAAATTCTACAGCCAGCGTTCGGATCATTTTTGACTCTTGTGTCATGAACTGTTAGAACAGCTGTAGAAATGATAACTTATTAGATTGAGCGTAAACCAATCAGATTCAAGAATCCAGTGTCGCTCTTGTACACTTTTACGCCATTCATTTTGCACGACAGGGGGAATCAGATCAAGTTCACAAGCTCCTACAGACACAGTAATGACTTTTTGATTGAACTCGACATAAACACACCGTTCCAGGTGTAAATAAACGTGGGATTTGCTGCAGGACCGGTTCCCTCCTGACTGCTGCTTCTGCTTCTGCAGTGAAGCTGACGCATTTCCGCTAAGTCGTACATCACCATGCTAATGGCGCTATTAACATCGCCCGCGCCGTCGCCCTCTAAATGAGAACTTTGTATTGTTTGGCTGGGATACGCATAATGACGAGCTGCTAAATGATTCGCAGCATTAACTTTGAGTGACATTGAGTACGTCGTGAGCGAGCCCTGAGAGATTAAAGTCACCTGGAGCAAAGCTAGCTTTGGGGGGTGTATTTATTTGTGGTCATTTGGTTGTAATTTGGGCTTGATGTGAAAATGTAGCTGGTCTGGGTTTATGTGTGTAAAAGGAAAAAAAAAGAGAGAGACAGAGAGAGAGGAGCCATAATTGAGCTGTCAGTATTCTGTTGTGTTGTGACTTCCCAGTCTCTGAAAGCAGAAATGTTTTTTTAAGTGTTTTTCCTCTTCCCTCCCTTCATGACACCATGCCATTACTCTTTTCATTCCTCCTCCCACTGATTGCCAGCGTCTCCATCACCGCCGCTTTCACCGCCTGCTTTATAAAGCTGAAGCCTGCCGTGTCGCCGTGACAATGTGCTTTCGCCACAGACGTTTTATTTTCTTTCCCCTCTCATCCACGACCTGCCGTCGTCCATCCGAAGGGTCACGTTTTCTCCTCTTTTTCTTTTTTTCTTTTTTTTTTCCTTTCCCCTAACCGGTTCATCCCTTGGGTGCAAATCGCTCCGAAAACCAAACCTGTGGCGGCGGCTCCCTGGCCGACTGTCACTCTAGACAAGAAATAAATAAATAAATGCAAAGTTGATGAAAGAAAGAAAGAAAGTTAAATCCACTGGCTTGAGGCAGACAGGAGGGGTGAGGATATTGAATTGTAGTGAAATGTGTAGGAGTATCAGTGTCAGGTTCAAGAAAATCCCCAGCTAATGAACTCGTGACTTCACACACACACACACACACACACACACACACACACACACACACACACACACACACACACACACACACCTGTGGTCCCTGTAAAAGCCGACCTCAGAGATAAAGAGAGGGACGATGCAGAGTGATATACAAAACTTCTTTCCTTCCACCTGTTCAGACTGTAATCCTCACTGAACTCTCTCTCTCCCTCTCTCTCTCTCTCTGTCTCTCTCTCGCTCTCTCTCTCTCTCTCTGTCTCTCTCTCTCTGTCTCTCTCTGTCTCTCTGTCTCTCTCCCTCTCTCTCTCTCTCTCTCTCTGTCTCTCTGTCTCTCTCTCTCTCTGTCTCTCTCTCTCTCTCTGTCTCTCTCTCTCTCCCTCTCTCTGTCTCTCTCTCTCTCTCTGTCTCTCTCTGTCTCTCTCTGTCTCTCTCTCTCTCTCTCTCTCTCTCTGTCTCTCTC